>CM070644.1:43926001-44098501 GCA_036346575.1 Dendrocalamus sinicus | reverse complement strand
AATGTGAATGGAAATTTCTGATATAATTTCCGGAGTTTCTTTTGTCAAGACATCGATCGGTTATGTAACATTTTATTTTACTTTATTTTACATAAACATCTGAATGGCTAGTTTCAAAACACATATCAACAACAACAAATGCAGCATTCTCATCTACTTAAGAATTTCAAGATACCAGCCAATCCTCGGTTGCCTCGTAGATGAGCAACCTCCCGAGCTCCCATAGCACTTTCTCGCCCAAAATTTTCACCACAAGCAAGAAGTCAAAAGAAACATAAATCGAACTCATAAACATTACACACGGGCAAAGAATCAAATTACCCATCAGGACCTTTATTTTCTCCTGTAAAATGGGGCTGCCAGAATGAAACTCAGCTGCTAAAGTGGAGAGAGGTTCCTGCAAGATTCAGAAGATACCAGCCATGTATATCAATTGGTAGAAACAACAGTAATTAGTATGAAACGCAAAATGAAAGCAGGGTAACAAAGTTACAGATTAATCTAAAACAACTCTAAAAACAGAAAAGATGCTTGAAATTCACCAGTACCACCACATACACTCGAGATATCGAACTAATTGACCTAAATCTGTAAGTCATAGTTCAATCTCAATATCTTCTTTCATTTGATATGAAACTGTTAGGATGTAGCTCTCCAATTCCTCACATGGATTTATATCCTGAAAAACAAACCTCAATTGCTGCTTGCATGGATTGCTGAGACTCAAATTCAACGAAGCCAAAGCAGAACCGATCAGGCTGCAGAACCATGATGAAAATGTCAACAAGAATATGATTTGTGGAAACCAAACCTACAATATTAGCTAACCTGACGGTTTCTAACTTGTATACCACCAGGCTTGATAGCACCAAATTTCCTAAACTCTTCCTCAACCATTTCAACAGTTGCATTGAAATGTAAATTCTTCACAAAAACTGAATACCCTTGCCCTACAGAACAAGGTAGTGTTACAGTCCAGTACAAAAATAAACACGTGTTTCTTTTTTTATATATAAAAAAGAAGTGGAGAAAGAACCAACCAACAGAAACATTTTTGTCACTTGGTGGTGTAGAATCAGCTGCACGAGCAGGTTTTGCAGGTAAAGACACAGATTTCTCCACATTTTCAGCTCCCTTTACTGTTGGCTTTGGTTTGGGTTTGGGCTTGGCAACCGGTGGAGGAGGTGCACCCTCATTCATGACTTTAACCTTATAATACAAGTCATAGAAGGCAGAAAGTAAGCACAGATACCACAAGGAAATTATTATTTTATATTCAGAATTCAAGCACTACCAAGTAGTGGAAAAGGTGCAGGAAAACAAGAGAAAACTCACAATTGACGTGTAAGACTTCTTAGTAACATCCTTCAGTGAAGTCAGAGGAGCAGTGCAGCCTCGTGGATCTTCTCTGCATCCTCACTAACTACTTTCACGCAAACACTATTTTCTTGTGGAGAATTGTCAATTGCAGATGGATTTATGACTTTGTCGTTGTTGGAAATATTCTCTGCAGATGGAAGCTCGGGTCTACACCTCCTTGGTGATGTTGTTTCGGTCAAATATTGAAATGTCAAGCAAAGCTATGGAAGGCAAATTTGAAGGTGCTCAAATTCCATTACTGCTCATCTAGAAAGGTGCCAATCTGAGTATTTTCATTAACATGATTATCCAAAGCTTCATTTATCTCAATTGATGGCCTTTCCGGTGTATATCTAAGCACATCATTCAAAACAAAATAGCCTCCGTTTTCTTGTGGAGCAAGGAAGAATGACTGAGTAAATCTGTGTTTCACAAGACGCACCGATGAAAGATCCAAGAACAAAATGAGAACACCATCCTTGTGGGATAACTGCGTATCTACATTCTCTATCTCTATCAAACCGCTAGTGAAGTCAGTAGACAAAATTTGTTCACCGATAGCCTGGTCAAGCACAGAAACAAATCAATTACAATAAATCCAACCATATACCTCATAAATGAGTTGTAAGAACAAAGTGATATGACCTTGCTTAATTGATTACATATTAGACAAATAAAATGAGAAAAGTGTCAAAAATCTGTACTATATTGTACATGGCTCACAACCTCATGACAAATGGCATTACATGGTTGTACATGAATGCTCCATAATAAGATGACCTAAAGACCACATTGGCATGCACAACTTTAGCTAATAGATATTCATCAGTCACATTTCAGCGACAAGTATGGACTAACAATTGCACCAATACGGCACTACCAATACAACATGCCCAATTTACAATAAAAATTCACACTTACATAGGAGACCAAATGATAGAACACATGAAGCGACATCCGATTACCAATTATAATGTGGTCACGCTGGACCCGCCATCGACCTCATCATGCTAACAAAACTATTAACTACGGAAGGACCATCTACCAGTATATTTTGTCCTCAAGCTATTCTAAATAATAAAGAGTAGAAGTAAAGTCTACTGCATGAATGAAAATCAAGCTCCAGATATTTGAAATGAGCGAAGAAGTGTGTCCCTAGTCCGATGTCCACCTAGTAGTTTTCAAACATCTCATACATAAATCGAAGAGCATACAATACTGTTACAAAGAACTTACATGCATAGTAGTGTGCCCGTGCTAACGCTACGGTAAAATACAAAACAAGATTCATTAAGATTCACGTCTCATATATTGTATAACCAAATATTTTTGTCATATAATGAAAGTCACATAACGACTGATCCTTTGAGGAGGCGACAACATCATTGGACTTACCGACCGACGACTTTCCCCATCCCCATCCCCACATTGTTTAAACTTGAGGCTACAAAGAAAACAAATATTTTTGTCACATAAAGAAATATGAAACACAGTAAGGAAATAGGTGTTTGTGGACTCCTGGTTTAGTACTATGCTTAACTTCCAGGTACTGCAGGAGCTTGGCAACAGGCACATTCATTTTAACATATATTGCTATGTGTGCCCGTGCTAACGCTACGGTAATATAAAGAATGTTGGAAGTTGGTATATGGTGCATTGATATATGACAAAAAAAAACAAATTATACAAGAGCATTAGTGATAAAATTAGGAAAGGAATATGAACAAAAGGTCCATATCTTCGTGTCAATTCCTTAATAAAGCCCAAGTTGTTTTTAATCCTGTATTGTTGAATTACATTTCCATGGGCAGGTGACATTGCTAAAACATTGAAAACATTGGTTACAAGAATGAGGTTTTACCCAGAGCTAGTATTTAAATATAATAATTTCATGGGCAGAACCAGTTGTTTCTAATATAATCTGATAGTAAAACCCTTACATGGACCACGAAGCTAGTTAGCAACATGGGTAGAAATCGCTAATTTGAAACATAATATCAAAAATATATATATATATATATATATATATATATATATATATATATATATATATATATATATATATATATATATTTGAAAGTACAGAAGATATATCTTGGCATGCTAACAATTATCTAAGCAGTATATCTACATGCTATATAAAAGGGATGACAAGGCAGTTAGGACACGTAAAACATTCCAGGAATTGTTAGCAAAAATTTAAGCCTATTTAAACAATCAGCCAAAATTATAGACCCCTATAAATTTGTCTGTCCTATTAAAAATTCAATTGGGTCAGAAAATTGCTATACTACAATAAGTTATAAAAAGTAATCCAAGCATGCTTATGCTCCAGATAGGCATTAGTAGAGTAAGACAGAGTGGCATAGCCTTATATTTAAATTGTCCATGGTGAGTTTTGAAGGGTGTTTTAGGTGTATCCTCTTCTCTATCCAGATTTGGTGATATCCCACTTACCTAAGATCGATTTTAGAAAAGATTCAGGATCCCTTAAGCTCATCTAGGAGGTCTTTGATTATTGGAATGGGGTATTTACTTTCCATTATTGCTTAATTAATGTGTCAGTATTACCCCTATCAGTGGACACCATGTTTTAAAATACCACATCGTTGGTGTTCATGAATTTATCTAGGTGCTGGAAAAACTCCCATCAAGAAACTTCTTTTTTTTTGGTTGGGGGGGGGGATGGGGTGTTTGTAGAGGGATTGGGCATGGGAGTTTGCTTTTTAGTCCCAATCCCCTGTTTGGCAAGAGGGCTGGTAAATAAATTGTGGGGAATTAATTTCTACCTTGCAAGAGATTTTATAACCCCTCCCCATTCAACCTAAATTCCAAGGCGACCATGCCCATCAACCAAGAGATTTTATAACCCCCACTACCTAAATTCCCATTCCCCCCCCACCAATTCCCTCCAACCAAACAGGCTGGTAGAAGAGAAGTAGTAAAGGACACACCTAAACAACAGATGACAAATGAAGATTAGGCTATTATGGAGCCAATGTTCACCTATATAGTATATGTTCCTTTTATGCACTCAAAAATGTTCTACTTTGGTCTTCTTACTCTCATGCAGTCATGCTATCAACGAAATTATCAGAAACCCACAGAAAGTGTGCTACAAGATTGCAAAAAAACAGGACAACGTTTAAGTACTCTCCAGATCCACTATGCTATGCATCCATACTACACGTAACACCTAACAATCATGCTTATATCAGTAAAAGTCCAAAGGGAAACATGGGTTACACCAAGGTGAAACTTGAAACACCACCAGAATCTTCACAAGAACTAACAATCCATTAATATGAGTCCAAGCAAGCCTAGCGCAACAGCAGGCTGTAATTGATTGAACCAAACTTAGTCCAAGCAGCTGCAGATAAAAATAGCGGACCCAATCTGGTGGAACCAGAAGATGTCACAACTCACAACGATTGCAGATTAATATTTGCAGCTTAATTCTAGGAAGCTGGGTTGGGGGGAAAGGACAGTGGAAGATTACGCACCGGACTTGCGGGGAGCGAACTTGCGCTTGTTGGGCTGGGGCTGCACGGGCGCGTCCTTGGCCTCGCGCGCGCGCGCTTGGCGAGGTTGGTCCGTGCCGCTTCCCACGGTGTGCGCCAAGTAGTTCCTTCGTTGTTGTGCAGCGTCAGCACAGCTTGCACTCGTAGCTGGACACACGAAACCGAGAGCGGAATCGCCAACCGAGCGACGCGAATCGAGAGGGGCGCGAACCCAAGAAGCTAGGGTTTTGTAGGGTGTACCTTCCGAGGTGGTTGCGCACGAAGTAGGGGTCCTTGGCGAGGTCGATGGTCTCGAGGTGAGGCGGCGAGGCGCTCCCGCCGGTCGATGGCCTCGTTCGGCAGGCGGCGCGCGCCATCGCCGGCCGAGCCCCACTCGCGATCCATGGCGTCCGCTCGGTTTGGCCGCCACTCGACTCTGAGTCGCTACCGTCCTCGGTGTTCTCTGTTCGATTATACTATGTGGTGCCGCCGAGGTTGGGGTAGTAGCCGTAGGGTGCGGCGTGGGCGGCGGCGCGCGAGGAGGGGCGGGACGAACTCCTCGGCCATGGGGAGGATGGGGAGAGGCGGAGGAGGATGGGGGAGGCGGAGGGAGGGGAGGCGCGGGGGAGGAGGGGGGAGGCGCGGGGGAGGCGGAGGGAGGGGAGAAGCGGGGGAGGAGGGGGAGGCGGAGGGAGCGGAGGAGGCGCGGGGGAGGAGGGGGAGGCGCGGGGAGGCGGAGGAGGAGGCGCGGCGGAGGAGGGGGGAGGCGCGGCGGAGGCGGAGGGAGCGGAGGAGGCGCGGGGGAGGAGGGGGAGGCGCGGGGGAGGAGGGGGAGGCGGAGGGAGTGGAGGAGGCGCGGGGGAGGCGGAGAACGGAACGGAGGAGGCGGGCAAGGGGATGGGGAGAGGCGGCGGGGACGCGCGAGGGTTTGGCGTGCGGGGGGAGACGTGGGGAGGCGGAGCGGGGGAGAGACGTGGGGAGGCAGCGTCGGCCGTTGGATATGAGTGGGTAAGGAGAGAGAAAGATGGAAATTGATCTTTGATCGTTGATTTCACTGGTTGGTTTTTCTAGGGACACGAATTGGTGTGGACGTAGGAAAACTCATGACTGCTGGGGGCACAATTTGGGGTGGTCGTAGGAAAGAACTGAACTGGTGGATTTTAGGGGTAGAGATTTGAACTACACTATTAGGCAAAATCCAGGTTCCCTCATCCACCACATGAACTAATCCAATAATTATAACTCCATCATCGGAAAAACCGAATTTTTACAGAGAAGCAGAGTTAAGATCTGGGCGAGATCCAACCTTCTGTTCGATCTCGGGGACATTAAGCACCTTCAGATTGACCTCCCTCTTTCTGCAAGAACACGTACACAACAAACACATCAAAATATCATGGATCCAATTCAATACACGCACACAGCATGATTTGGATAAAGTCATCGTACAGTCCGGTGGGTTTCCTCCATAGCAGCAATGAAGATATGCATAGCTTTGATAATGAACATAGAGAGGGGCGAAATCAACTTGGATATAGATGAAAACAAATTTTATACTAGAAGGCTGGCCGATTTTTGGAGGAATGTGATGGTGAGGGAGAGCACAAGTTTCTCAAATACTATCCATGACTGCATCTAAAAATTCTATTATTTGTGCATTTTATGTTGAGTTTGAAAATGATTTAGATGGCATGCATGAGGCCTTTAGAGTCAAGTTTGAGAGACAGTTGGGTAGGATTAAGAATTCTTCTTGTGTGTCTTATGAGACCTTAAAACTAGAGGTAGCCATCTATAAAGAGAGATATAGTAGGGCAACCATGAACCTTCAGTGTGCTTCATGTGCCAACCTAAGCAAAGAGAATGACTATCTCAAGAAAACCTTGAAGAGATTTTCTAGTGGTGAGAAAAACCTGAAAATGATCTTATACCAATCCAAAGTAAGTGTGAAACATATAGGCTTAGGGTTTAACCATGTTGAGCATTTCAAGAATCACCCTCCTCAGATTGTTAGAGCCTTAGATAGTGGCAAGATAGAGTTAAAACTACTTGAGCCAATCAATATAATTTTCAAGTCAGTTGGGTTTACCCAACCCTTCTAGCATTGTTGGTACTTGTGTTTCATCTGGTAAGACCCCTCAAAAGGTTAAATACCAATGTACCTTTTACGAGAAGGATGACTACATAGTTGAGTTCTATTTCAGGAAGGCCAAGCTTGAGAGAAAAGAGCGTGTGAGAGCCTTAAAGGGCATGAGAGTGCCATTAGTCCAGAGTGCACCTAGAGCTAGACCTAGAGTTTCCATGGTTCTTAGTGTCAAGTCCAAGCCTAGGTTGTAGATGGATTTTATGACTCTTACTAGTGTTCAGCAACATAGAGGCTTAGGTTACCATGAGGGTAAGGATAGACCACAAGTGACTGCTAGATAGGGAGAGCGTAGGTCTTTTACTAGTGGACCTACGAGAGTGTCCAAGAGAGGTTTATGTAGTGCTCATGTGCATTCACATGCTTTTCATGCTAACCCGTCATATGGTCCTTATACTGTTGTGCATGCATGTTGTGTGTCTCAGTATTGAATTCCCAATCTTTTATCATTAACCTAGTACTGATGCACTGATGGCTCTTATCTCTTTGAGATATACTTTTTAGGTTGTGAGGAGATCATGGATATCATGGATGCTATTGTTGGATCTTCGTCACTTGGACTTCTGGTAATGTCTATCACATTTGAGACTACACAGAACTCTTGCTTTATTGTCATCTACAAGTGATATCAACTTTGGGTTTACAAGTGGTGATTTCTACAAGTGGTATCAAGTAGTCACATGGATAAGTGGTATCTTTTCTTGAGTTCTTTTTAGATTCTCCCTTCCCATTGTCATTATTGTATATCATTTTGGTTGTAGTTGAGGTTATGTGTTTGGTTAGTTGTTCTCTCTCTTAGATCTTCTAGAGTCTTTTATCTTGTCTAGGTTGAGCTAGATTCTTTGGTCACTAATATATAGAGTGGGGGTACCTAAGGGTGTTGATTCGCTCCTTAGCTTGTGTTTCTCTTGTCCTAAGGACCTTTATAGAGTAGAGAGTTGTCTTAGACTAGATGTCTTGTGCTTGTTGTTTGAGCATTAGTGGCCCTAGTTTCTCTTTCATTTGGTTGTAGTTTCTTATCTTAGATTCTATTTCTCTAATTAGTTTATTTCTTTCATGTAAGTGGTATTAATTTCATAATTGATATCTTTCTGGCTTGCTTTAGGTTCTCTTCCTTTAAAACCCATGTTGAGAAAGGTATAGTAGTGCTTTTATGTCAAGTTTGGCCTTTATCTTGTCTAAACTAATTTGGCCTCGTGTTTCTCTCATTTTACTTCTTATGGGGATTTTGAGGTTATTTGCCTTTTGTTGTTTGGTTTGAGGGGGAGTTTGAGTTTTTGTTGCATTCATTGTAAGAGATTGTAAGATATTGATCTCATGACTAGTTTCGGTTTAGTGCTCCTTATATGGTTCATGCCATGTCAAATATGCTCTATTGAATCTTGAATTTAAATTGAGTTTTAGATGGAGCTACACTAGTTCTTTGTTGAAACATGAGTTTACTTCTCCTAGGGTTTTGCGGCTATGATCGGGTATTACTTACAGACTCAGGAGTAGCTCATTGTTCTTGAACTAGAAACTGAAATGAAAAATGATATATTTTTGTGCAAAAAAACTGATTTCACCAATTTTTTTTCTCATAATACGGTTTGCCATTGTACTAGGCATGAACTCAGGGGGAGTTTTGGATGACTATGACCACTCTCTTAAAGTTATCGCATGGGATGGTCAACATAAGGCTTAGATCTAGCACATGATAAATTAATGTGAAGAAAACACAAATTGTGAAATGGTTGAAGTTTAAAAGGTAGTTGTGGATGTCTCTTAGTCCTGGACTTGATTTGCTAAGATAAGACCAAAATGTGTTTTCAAAAGTGTTAAATGTGCTATTTAAGCTCAAATCCAAGTGTTTGAATAAAATGATTGAATATTGAACTTATAACACTCTAAATGATTCAGTTATAGCTTCCTAGTTCTATTTAGCATATTGATATTGCTTAGCTCATATTTACATACCTTTGGCTAAACTAGAATTCATAAATCTTGTGCTAGCTTGGTCATGCTTTGCTATGCATGAATTATTATGATCTAGATAGCTTCTACTCATCGCATGGCTTGTGGCAATTTTTGTTTGGCATTTGCATGTAGGGGGAGAAATGTGCATGCAAGGGGAGAATTTTGCATGAAAGGAAGAGCTAAAGGTGAGGTCCACGGTCATGGTGAAAGTGTTTTAGCGCGGAAGCCAAAATATCGAAAATGGCAAAGGGGTCAAAACCACAGTGCTTGGAGGGCGATTTAGTTCAAGGAGGGCTGAGGAGGCCAAGTAAATGGTAACTTACTACTTAGTGGGTTTGCGCTTATACAATTTGAAAAATGTGTATAAGTCATGTGTTAAGTGTAAAACTCGGTATGTGTGAGGTTAACGAGTTTCCTCGGTTGTACTAATAAATAGTATCCATTAGGGTTATATGTGGGTTTATTGTCTCATCTTTTTGAGTGGGAGAGTTTGGTGGCTAGGGTTAATGAGAAGCCAAGCAAAGTGAAAGCAACCACCTCTCAGTGCTCTTGAGTGAGACAGCTCTATCCACCATGATAGATTAACTGTAAAACATTCATGTACAAGTTGTAATAGATTAATCTTTTTCAAACTACATATGTGTTCTTGATTTTGTTGGTTTTACATTTGTTTTGGTTGGTGTTTGTACTCTTCTCTCTTTCCTCTTGATCTTGTTGGTTCTAAGAACGTGTAAGTAATGGAGAGCCTTATGAGAATCATATTCTATCTATCTAGAGACTAGCTGTAGCAAGATCTTGGAGTTTGTCTAGCTTGGCTTGATTTGGAGCATTTCTTGTGAAATCGTGATCTTAAGAGTTTTGGCCTTGAATCTTTAGGTGCACTTGCTTGCTGTGACATTTGAGAATATATCTAGAGCCATCTTAGCCCTTTCTAATCCATGAGCAAGTTGTAACTCATATTTGTGAGTTTTATTCGGTTTTGGTGCAAATTTACTTGTCTCAAGAAAATATTAAATTTTTGATTAGGATCCATGCGATCCTTTGATGGATTAGATTCTCAATATCATTGGCAAGGTGTGTGCAATGTCTGAAGTCATTGGGCTAGTATTTTCGGAGTTGCACCCTTTTTAGTTTAGGCTCAAACTGTTTTTCTGTTCTATCAACAGGGGTGTGGTCATACCACCGTTGGCCCACTGTACTACCAGCTATCGGTTGTACTGGCCATCTCTAGCGGTCAGACTGCTCAGCTAGGTACTACCAGGTACTTATCTGCGATAGTATCGGTTCTGGAGTTTAAATTTGGTTTTGCTTCCGCTCTCGTGTGATTATTTTAGTGGTGGCTAAACTGATTTTTCTAGCCTTAAACAGCTAGTAGAGTGAAAATTATGAAATACCATTTGGAGGCGTTGAAGTTGAAGGCATCGTTCACCCCGGGTCCTACAGTCTATAATTAATCTACATAGCGCACAATAAAATAAAGACCGGACTCATGAGTTCTGAGTCGCGCTGAGCGTGCAAAGCCGCGAAGTCCTTGCTTTTTTTTTTTATTTAGGAAGCGATGTACGTGTTTACTGCCAACCAGAGCATGCCGTGTTCGAAGCAAGAAGTCCAAAAGTCCAGCTGAAACTTTAGAAAATTAGACGAACAAGAAATTATGCAAATCGCGTGATGACAGCGCTTTGAGTAGGCTTCCAGTTCGTACCATTTGATCAATGAACGAATATTCTTCTTTAATTTGGTTCGCTGGCTTGCTGCTTAGCTGTGATTCGTGACTTTGGTCGGGAGTAATTGCCCATTCGGTCGAGCCGGAGCTGCCTCACGGACCGCGCGTCCGACCCAGCCGTCAAAGTCGCCGGTCGTCGCTTAGCTCGTCGGCACGCCCGACGCCACGTTAAGCGACTTGACTATTACGGGCTGATTATACTGGCTTCAGTTTACGCCATCTGACTAGAGAAGTCAGATGATAATACAAATATTTAGTTTTTTAAATTGATTTTTTACGCTTATCATTCTTGTTTCACTCAAGGATAAAATAGAGATTATGTACGTGTCACACATCCCACTCCTCATATTCTCGTCTTACGCACACATCTCTCGTATTTCCCCCACCGCTCATCCTCTTCTAAAAATCACTTATTTTGACTATTATTCAATTTCATCCAAAATCCATCCGTCGCAACTAATATAAACAGGCCAAATCACCCACACCAGTGTCTCAGTCTAACGTATCTACTATATAATTTGTTATAATAGTATCTAATGCTGTTGATATTAATGGTCGTGTTCTTTTCGGTTGCGGCTAATTTTTGATTTTAGCGTGAATGTTTGTGTGAATAAATCGAATACTGATAAGTCGTTTTAAAAAAACTGTCCTAGTAAACTGTTTCGAAAAGGCAACGAAAAAATCATCCCGTTCATTTGTCCTTGAAAAGTCATAAGCTATTGAATCCATGTTAATGCGCATATTAGATGGGGAAGCTTAGGCAAATCAACATAATAACTATGCGACTGCTCAGTTATCTCCGGTCTGATTTTCAGTTGCTAGATTTTCTTATAAGTAACGCAAGCATCGATACGATGATTCTAACTGAAAGTTCTGTCCGTCAGTTCATGATAAGGTAAGCTTTGTTCTATCGTATCACGCTACCACTTTCTCTTCTTACACCATCCTATTTCTTCAGGATCTGCACGTACAAGTGTGTAACACTCAACTGATTTTCTATCCCAAAATAAACGAAAATTTTAAGTCCTTGCACAATTCATCTCCCTTACAACCATATATCCTCCCCTCAGCTTCGCCCCTCCAATCTTAATGCTTCTGCCATCCGAACCGCCTCGCCGGTCCTCCACTGTACCTCCTCTTTTCATCCCGTGCCTGGAACGTAGTTTCGCTCATTTTAGTTTAAATTTCTGGTTTTTGGTTTATTTTTTACTATTCTTAAATTTCGTCTTTTTCTGACTTTTTGGCATTTATTAAGCTTTTTTGGCGGTTCTTTTTCTCGTATTCGTTTGCATTGTCCGTGATGGGTTAACATGTTTTTTTATTTTTATATTTTTTAAAATTTAGTTATGCCAAATAAACCATCATCAGTTATAATGTAATTTAAGAGATAATACAAAAAAATAAATAAATAAAATTGAACATACGGGGAAGAAGAGGGCATGCCGTGCGAGATATCGGCGAGCCTGCTGGCTTCGTCAGACTCATCAGTATATACTATATATTAAATCCAAACAAAGAACTACTAAAAGGGCCTACAACATAATTCACCACAAATATAAATTATGGTCTACATATATGTCTGGATGGATCTATACATCAGTGAGACGGTGACACGAGAGCTTCCTGGATCGAAGGACCAAAGAACAAGCAGAGCTTCTAAAGTGGATGACGAAAACCTTTGCCAATACCATCTCATAAACCACACATAAACAAAACAAAAATTGGCTGATGGTTATGATTAAGATCATTTTTAAGTTTGTGATAGAATCTGCATTAAATTGCATCAATCGTGGTGTCTAAAGGTGTTTGTGTTGACTGAAGTCAAATATGTCTACTCAAGGTACATCAAATTACAACACTTCACCAATATTTTCTGAGACTCTATTTCATCTCTAAGCGAGGTATTGTTCCCGTATCTAAATAGGTTACTGTTTCAGTTTCTGTGTAAGTCTTTGTTTTTATTGCTGAGTAGGACTCTGTTCTTTTTTTTTATTTATCTAGGACTCTTATTTCTAATGCTATTTATAACCCTTGTAAGACTTATGATAGATAGCACAACGATCTCAAGTTATCTACTCATGTAATACGTCATGAGCATTCCGTAACTTTTCCTTCGTATATTGATTTCATCAATTGTGCATCTATGGATTTTTCCCGCAAGAGTTTTCCACGTTAAATTTTTATCTTGTACGCCTAATTATTTTTCATTATTTCATATTTTGTGGTATATTTTAAAACAATTGGTATCAAGTGGTATCAGAGTTTGATTCTTCGGCCTATCAATTTAGGGCATACAAGTTATGACGTTAATGAAGTATGATCTTCTGTTGCTGGATCATGACACAAGATTTTCTTTCTTGTAAGTCAAGATATGAGCTGTTCTATCACAGCTCGATTTGCATGATGTATTATTGGGAATCGACAAGATGTCAATTGCTTAGTTCGTTTAGGAGAAGTAAAGGAGAGATTGTAAGGCCCTCTCAAATTTATCTTCATCTTTCTAACAATATCCTCCAGGAAGTTATGAAGGAGACCACTGCTGCTGCGTTATGGCTAAAGTTGGAACAAATATGTATAATCAAGGATCTCACCAGCAAGATGCATCTAAAGTAGAAACTTTTCTCTCTCAAGTTAGAAGAACGTGAATTTGTGCAAGATCATTTGATCTTATTTAAAGATGTGTTCACCGACCTTGAGCCATGGAGGTTAAATATGATGATAAAGATTTATGTTATATTCTTCTCTATTCGCTGCCTGTTTCGTTCTCTACGTTTAGAGATACAATTATCTGTAATCAAGATACTCTTACTATAAAGGAGGTTTATGAAGCTCTATATGCAAAATAAAAAAAATGAAAAAGTATGGTTTCAAGTGAGAGCTTAAGTTCACATGTAGAAGATTTATCTGTTAGGGGCAGACCAATCGAGAGGTCTCCGACTAGTGATTCCAAAGGCAGAAGCTCGAGCAGATATAAAAGTCATTCAAAGCCGAAGACCAAGAAGTCGGCCACTACTGCAAGAAGGGTGGACATGATATCTTCAAGTGTTGGAAAATTTAGAATAAGTAGAAGAAGAATAATCATTCTAAGAAAGTTCAATAAGATAATGAAGTTAAGGCCAATAAGATAATGAAGTTAAGGCCATTATTGTCACAAAAGAAGGTTTTGATGGGGAGATTCTTCTTGCCTTTGCTGGCGACTCCAAAACCAGCTATGAATGGATTCTTGATTCAGCCTAACATGAGTCCGAACCATGACTAAGTCGTTACTTATGAAGCAATTCTGAGTGAATCGGTGTTAATGAGAGATAATACTCTGAGCAAGCTTGCAGGCATCGGTTTCATCCAAATTAAGATGTTTGATGGCACCATCAGAACCCTGTCAGGGGTCTGACACATCCCAAATTTGAAGATGAATCTTATCTCATTATCTCATTGAGTACTCTTTATGCTAAAGGGTATGAGCTTTTATGTGGAGGTGGAGTTCTGAAGATTTCAAAAAGCTCTCCTGTTGTGATGAAAGGTGATATGAAAACAGCAAAGCTCTATCATTTTCGAAACACTACCCTGGTCGGGAATGGTGCTATTGCTACAACCAGGTTGCTATAAGAAACTCCAAACAAAAATAGCCTGGAATTCTTTTCGGGAGAATTTGAAGTGTTACGCTGATTGAAGGGCATTGTAAGACATTACACAATTACGGGCACACCTCACCGGAACAGTATGGCCGAGCGCATGAACAAAACCATCATGAAAAATGTGTGTTGTATGTTGTTCATGTTTAGTCTGTCAAAGAGTTTTTGAGCTAAAGCCACTTTCACTGCTTGTTATCTGATCAATCGTTCATCGAATGCTGTAATCAACAAGAAAACTTTGATCAATTTGTGGTCTGATTCTCCTACAGACTATTCAAGCACAAGAATCTTTGGTTATCCTGCTTATGCTCATACTAATAAACGTAAATTTAATCTAAGAGCCTTAAGTGCATTTTTCTCAATTATAAGGCTAGAATCAAAGGCTATAAGCTATGAAATCCTAAAACTTGAAATGGTCGTGAGCAGAAGTGTTATTTTCGATGAGTCTTCTTTATTAAAAGGAATTACAACTAGTGATGCTTCCATTCAAAAAGCACAGAAGGCCAACGTGCAGTTGGAGCACGTTATTGGTTCAGGATTCTCACCAGAGGCCAACAAAAAAATATACAGGATATCCCTATTCAAGCTTCCCAGTAATCTTCCAAGAGAAACTCATCAAAACCAACAATCCATTGCAGTTGGTCAGGAAAGGAAAAAACTCCGGCCTTCGAAGTGGTTAATGCAAGAAGCCTATTCGCTTATTGTTTGAATATGGTGGAAGAAATTGAAGGCACTGTGAACCTTCAATTTATTCGGAGGCCATCTGCTCTGATGAGTCAGAAAAGTCGATGGCCGCCATGCATGAAGAAATGAAATCTCTACAAAAGAATTCCACTTGTAAGTTGGTCGAACTCCTAATTGAAAAGAAACACATACGCTACAAGTGTATTTACAAAAAGAAGGAAGGCACTGACCAGGTCAGGTACAAAGGTAGGACTCGTTGCTAAAGGATACAACCAAATTTCAGGTTTTGATTTTACAGGTGTTTTCTTCTCGATCATGTAGTATAGTTCTATTTGGTCCTTACTTAGTATTGTAGCTAACCATGATTATGAACTCGAGCGACTAGATGTTAAGACCGTGTTCTTACACGAGAAGTTAGAAGAAGACATATGTGGAGCACCTGAAAGGTTTTGTTATTTTAGGAAAGAAGAATTTTGCATGCAAATTGAAGAAGTCTCTTTATGAGTTGAAGCAATCACTTAGACAATAGAACAAGAGATTTGATTCCTTTATGATCTCTCGAGGCATCAAGAGATCAGACTATGATAACTGTGTTTATTTGAAGATCGTTAAAGGTTATCTACTTGCTCCTATATATTGATGATACGTTGATCGCGGCAAAAGACAAGACTGAAATATCAAATTTAAATACACAATTAAACAGTGAATTCGAGATGAAGGATCTGGGTGCAACAAAGAAGATTCTTGGTATAGAAATCTTCAAATATTGTCAGTTTGGAAAGTTACACCTGAGTCGGAGATGGTATATTAAAAAAAGTGTTTCATCGTTTCAACATGCACAAGACCAAACTGACTAGCACTCCATTGACTACACACTTTAAACACTCTTCAACATCAAGTCCACAAACAATTAAGGAAGTTGAGTACATATCAAGTGTTTCATATGCAAGTGCAGCCAGATTACTTATGTACGCCATGGTTTGCTCTCGCCTTGACCTATCTCATGCTTAGTAATGTCTGACTCTGCACTACTTTGTACCAGTTGTGGTGTCCAAAGTTATTTGGCTACTCAATGTATTTCTGATTACAACTCTTCATCGATATGTTTTGAGACTCTATTTCGTCCCTAAGCATGGAATTATTCCCGTCTTCAAGTAAGTTACTATTCCAGTTTCTGAGTAAATGTCTGTTTTCATTGTCGACTAGGGCTTTGTTCTTCCTCATCTGGAACTCTTGTTGGTAAGTCTATTTATAATCTCTGTAAATCTCATGATAGATAGCACAGCGATCTCATGTTATCTATCATGTAATACACCAAGTGCATTCTGTAATTTCTCCTCTATATAGTGATTTTGCCTATTCCGCGTCTGTGGTTTTTCCCGCAAAAATTTTGAACGCTAAATTTTTATGTTATGTTTCTGATTATTCTTTATTGTTTCATATTTTACCGTACATTTTATAATAAATTGTATTAACGTATGCGTGTGTAGTCTTTCTTGTAGTCACAAAAAAACAAACAGTACAGAGAGGAAGCCAGCTAGGTCAGCCAAATACCATTCGCCATCTTCTCTGCTCGTGGCGTGTAAAATTCAAACGTTCAACGGTCAACATTCAAACCCCAATCCACACGCCCTTTCCTTTTCCCTCCCGCCCATCTCTGCTGGTTCTTTTTCCCTCCCGCCCTTCAAACAAACACACGTCCACACGCCCACGTGGGCCACGCTCAACTTTGCCGTCCACAACCTATATATCCCCTATTCACCACGCCGACGGCCCAACCCGAACACCATCAGCTCCGGCGCCTCACCCACTTGCCGCGACCCGCACGAAAAACCGCAAATCGTACGCGTCTTTTACCGTGCGGATCGATGGTCACGCCGGTGGCTCGCCGGCGCTCTCGCGCGTCCCGCGGCGCGGCGCGTGTTGTGTCCGAGATACCGCTCGCCATCAGGCGGACGAGGCAGCCCGCGGCGCCTGCGGAGCCGGAGCCAGTCGTGCCGGCCCACTTCCTGTGCCCGATCTCGCTGGACATGATGAGGGACCCCGTGACGGCGCCGACGGGGATCACGTATGACCGGGAAAGCGTGGAGGGGTGGCTGGAGAGGGGCCACGCCACGTGCCCCGTGACCTTCCGCCCGCTAAGGCTGGAGGAGCTGATCCCGAACCACGCCACGAGGAGGATGATCCAGGAGTGGTGCGTCGCCAACCGGGCCCTCGGGGTGGAGCGCGTGCCCACGCCTCGCGTCCCGGTCTCCGCTGCCGACGCGTCCGAGCTCCTGGCGGCCGTGTCCGCGGCCGCGAGGTGCGGGGATGGGCTGGCGTGCCGGGAGCTAGTGGCCAAGGCCAGGGCGCTCGGAAAGGAGAGCGAGCGCAACCGCCGGTGCTTCGCCTCCGCGGGCGCCGCTCGCGCCCTCTCGTCGGCGTTCTGTCATCTTTCTGGTCAGCCGGCAGCGACGTCGATGGCCGCGTCCCGCGTCCTGGACGATATCTTGGCCGCGTTGGTCGTGTTCTTCCCGCTCGACGAGGAGTCTAGGCGCCGCATTGCCTCCCCGGAGTCGCTGGACTCCATCATGGCTATCCTGTCCCACGGCGACCTCAACGCGCGGGTCAGCGCCGTTGTCGCTCTCCGCGAGATCGCCTCCTCATCCGACAGCCAATGCCTCGAGGCAATGTCCAAGACCAACGGCATATACAATGCGCTCGTCAAGCTCTTGGAGAAGCTCGTCTCACCACAGGCCACCAAAGCGGTACTAGTAACTGCCTACTACCTCGTCACAAACACCGAGCACGCCGCCTCGCGCTTGATAGACCTCGGCATGGTTCAGCTCCTCATCGAACTGTTAGTAGACTCCGACAAGGGCACTACCGAGAAGGCACTCGCGGTGCTGGACAGCTTGTTCCTCACTGACAAGGGCCGCGACAAGGCGTACGCGCAAGCATTGGCCGTGCCGGTGATCGTCAAGAAGATGCAGCATGTGTCCGACATGGCGACGGAGTTCGCCGTGTCGGCGCTATGGCGGCTGTGCAAGAACTTCACGGCGGACGGCGGGTGCAAGGCCGAGGCGCTGCAGGTCGGCGCGTTCCAGAAGCTGCTGCTGCTGCTGCAAGTGGGCTGCGAGGGTGTGACCAAGGAGCGGGCAAGCGAGTTGCTCAGGCTTCTGAATGGATCAAGGGACGGTGTCGAGTGCATTGAGACGGTGGATTTCAAGGGGCTCAAGAGACCCTTCTGATTGTGCAGATCGAGACTGGGTTAAGATGTGGATAAAAGATGCATATACAATTAGGTTTAAGTTCTCTTTTTTTTGTAAAGAATTACACCTTAAGTCCTTCCTCTTGTTAATGTCCATTTTGCAGTGATATACACCGATATATACGATCATGCATCGGAAAAATAATGCATAATTAGTGCAATTGCGATGCTCCAAGTTGCTCGCAATTTGCATGCTGGCTGTGAATCTTTGTTCTGGTTCTTCTAGTAGGGCCGTATGGGACATGCCATTTCCCTTTGGTTGTCTGCTGTGCTCATCGAGTTTCTAAAGCTGCGAACACAATTTTTGACTCTGACGGGAGGGAACGCCAAGTTTCTATTATACAACTGTAGCATGGCCGGACACAGACAGTACGTTCAGTAAGATAGGCGTGAAGCAGTTGTCCATTGCAATAGAAAACTCGAAGCCAACATTACAGAAAGGCAAAGGGATCTTAAGCAAAGACAAAAGGCTAAGAGACGCCACAGCTAGCCCGTCTAAAATTTTCGTGCCATCTTATCTCCATTGCTGCCATCGATGCAGCTCAGTGCTTTCCTTTAGACCATTCATTTCGATGGTGCAAGCCGTGATTCTTTCATGTACGTTTATGTTGTACTTTGTGATTTGAATCTGGTTTGATCTGACCACTTCTAATTAAGATCTACTACTTGTTGTAGTTTACGACCATTTAGCAGTCGTACGTCATGACCACACTCAAAATCGTTACGACCACTTCTTGTTTGCTTCGACCGCTCCGACCATGCCTTCATACTCTGATTACGTACTCGTAACTTCAGCTGATGAGAGTTATGATCATGTTTATGCTACGCCACGCGTTCTCGTAACCGCTCCTTCGACCACGTAGTATAGCTCAATCACCATAGTCGTAACTCGATTACGACCACGCTGAAGGCTCGATCGCCGTGGTTGTAAAGCTTACAACCACGTCTTCTGCTCCGCGACCATGGTCGTAACTCGTTTACGACCACATCTTCTGCTCCTGTGGACACCTCTGCTCGCCATGGTCGTAACTTGTTTCACGTTTGTGAAAATGACGAACTCGATATTTTCTGAGAGCCAAAGCACTCCTCTTTCTTTATTTCTCTCCCTCTCGTTTCGATCACCCCGATCGCTTCTTGTTCTTCGTTTTCCTCTTGCTGCATTTTCACGATTACATCGCTTGGCCTTTAAAGCTAATTTACACAACTAGCAAACGGACACACAAACCAACTCGAAAACTGAAACTCAACTCGACTCATACATAGCTATGACCATGACAAATCGACTCTAATACGACTAAACAAGATTACTAACTCTAACAATCATCTCCTTAATCTTGTTCCTCCATCTTAATCATGTCGATCTTCTCTCTTGCTTCCGCTTCTTCATTTTACCTGCACACCCATGCGTCGTTCCTTCCTAAGCTGTCACCACCCTATCGCCTACGCTTGCTTCATCCTGAGCCTTGCACAATCTGATGCTTGCAGCATCTCGCATCTGGACTGAACCCGTCCTTCCTTGCACACCTGCCTGGGCTAGAGCACCTACTCCCATAGCCAACTTGGCTTTGCCATTACCTGAGCCTCCCACTCGTCTCTCTTGGACTAAGTTTGTCCTCTTCCGGCATACGTCTCAGCTGAGGCTACACCACCCTAACTCCTGTCTCCAACGCTTCCCGCGTTCCCTCGGCAAAACTACAAAAGACTGTACCAACTTGTACTCCAAGTCTTCCTCTTGGATCTTGTGCACCTTTTTCACATGCCTCCCATATGCATGATTTTGTTGGAGTGACACTCGCATCACCTCCGCCAACTGCATGCGCTCTAGAGCCACTACTCCCTTCATACATGCCTACATGTGTGTGGTCATTCAAGCTGTCGCCTGCAGTGTCTACTTCACGTGGGACGTGCACATGGGATGCCACGTCCGCCTGTGGTCTCCTGCCCGAGCCATCTCCTTTAGCATTGTCTGCATAAGAATGGGGTGCCACGCCTGCATGCACGCCATGCTTGCCTCCTGATGCCTTTGCACTTCATCCATCCGTGCCTCTCTTCACACAAACATGTTTACAAGTTTCGAAGAAATCTTGTATAACCGATTTGGAGATCTCTTCATTTTTGTCAATAGATCTTTGTTCTTGTCGTACACACGCAAGAACTCATCCTACAGTGCCACCCTGTACCCTCTTGCTGTCATCTGCCCTAGACTATATATGTTGTTGCACAGACTTGGTATAAAGTAAATCCCTGTCAACAACTTCTTATCTCCATTCTTGTATTGCATCATCATCCTTTTGCCTCTTATCTCCACCGTGGAGCCGTCGCTAAACTTGACCTTACCCCAAATCTTTTCATCGAGATCATGAAACATGGAGTGATCTCCTGTCATGTGGTTGCTTGCTCCATTGTCTAAGTACCATTGATACGTGTGATCGTGGCTACCTTCCTTTATGCATAGTTTTGTAACTACGTTTTCCTCATTCAGTATCACCATGACAAGCACCTTTTCAACATATGAGGAGAGAAGTAGTCCCGGTTTTTCATCTTCTTTTTTTTATCTTGGGGCGAGTTTCACCTCCCCGTCATTCTTCTTGTTTCAACAATCCAAAGCATAGTGCCCGTACTCATTACAGTTGAAACACTTTATATGGCAACGTCATCCTGACGCGTAGTGCCCATATTCGCCACATTCAAAACACTTAACATGCGACTTATCATGGGATCTATCACCACAGCCTTACCTAGCCTTATCTCCACGGCCACCTCTGCCGCCTCGGCCACTCTGGCCGCCTCGACTGCGTCACCTTCCACGGTTGTTTGATGAGCCACGACTGTCTCTTAGATCTTCCTTTACTAGCAACACCTACTCGTTGTGAGTCTGAGATCCCTGCTCGTTACATGACTGAAACCCATTCAGTAACTCCTCATGCACCTTGAGGGAGCCGGTGATCTCCTCTATCTTCTTCTTCTCCAGACCGGGAGAGTACATAAGTGTAGTGACAACAGGTATGTACTTCTCCAGAAGCACGCACAGATATTTCTTCATCGCCATAGATTGCTCCATCTTATCGTCAAGAGAGTTAATCTGATTGTACAACGAAATCAGCTTGCCAGCAAACTCGTCCACCGACTAAGTCTCTCATCTTGAGATTCCTGAACTCACTCCGCAAATTCTGAAGCCGCACCTCCTTCACATGATCAACACCCTCGTGCATCATCTGAAGCATCTCCCATGCTTCCCGTGCCGTCTCCTTGCCGATGAGTTCATGCATCATCGCATCTGGCACCTCCTGGTACATGATTGCCAGAGCCGCCAGATCCACCTTGTCGTCCACCTTCTTATCCTTTCCCTTCGGATCGACTGCACCCCAGACCCCCTAGGCGTGTATGTTCGCCTTCATCTTCATTGCCCACATCAGGTAATTGTCAGTCGTCAGGAGAGGGTTCTACAGGGAGATTAGCCCACCCTAGGCCTTCGCCTTATCATCCATGATCTTTAAGAACTACCGAAATCAACAAGCACTGATATCACTTGTTGCAGTTTACAACCACTTAGCTATCATTACGGCCACACTCAAAGTCATTACGACCACTTCTTGTTTGCTCCGACCGCTCTGACCATGCCTTTGTACTCCGACCATGCACTCATAACTTCAGCTGCTGAGAGTTATGAGCACATTCACGCTACGCTACGCGTTCTCGTAACCACTCCACCAACCACATAGTATTGCTTGATCATTGTAGTCATAACTCGATTACAACCACGCTGAAGGCTCGATCGTCGTGGTCGTAAACCTTACGACCACGTCTTCTGCTCTACAATTGTCAGACCCAGATTTTACAATCCGGAATCTACTGTGTTTAGCTGCACTATTCCCTGGATCAGTAGATAGTGCACACAGTTACAGTTCTGATTATCACAGTACATATCATGCGGAAACGTAATTAAAATAATACACTTACACATGGGCCGATTAGGCCGAATTCAAAAAGTTGCAGCAGCGGAAGAACGAAGCACACAGGTGGGACCTTCAGGACATGCCCACAGGCAGCCAACTGGAGGATCGCGGCCTAGTTCTCGACATCTTCATCTTCTTTGCCATCATGATTCAAAAGTATTGTTGAAGCGCAGTGATCTGATTCCTGCTCCTGAATTTGTCGCAAAAGCGAGCATGAGCACTCCGACCCCGTGCTCAGCGAATCAACACACAGAATGCAGTATATATAACATGTAGGGCTAATCAAGGATGGCTTAGGTTTATTTTCTTTTGCGAAAAGTGCTTTTGAATACAATTATATAAAAATTCCTAAGACCTAGCATTTGAACAAAAGCCTAATGTTCAAGGAGTATTAATATGAATTTCCATACATATGGCATCACACCATATGCCTAATATTACCATAACTTCTCCCTACATACGGCATCACACCGTATGACATTTTTCAGCGTTATAGCCGCTTAACTTACCACTGGGACGACACCCAGGAACCACCGAACGACATCCGTGACACTTTGGGACGACACCGTGCACTACCGAACGACATCCAGGAACAACTGGGACGACACCCAGGACAACTCAAATCTGGGCTTTCCTCTGCCCTTCCACTTTTCCATTCCCATTTTTCAAACATTTTTAAATAGAACTATATCTAGTTAAGTTCCCATGTCTGCCCCTGACCGTGGGCACGGCTATTCGAATAGTTTTGACTCTGCAGAGTTTTGCACACTTTACCCACAAGAGATAAATCCACCCGTTGCCCCACATGATTCCTTAGCCATGCGGTTGAGTAGACTATCACAGATTGTTACAATGCATAGTCCTCTCGCGTTACGCCCGCTAAGGTCTATCTTCCGTAGGATCCGACCATCCTCGGGAAGGGTCCTCGTGAGCCATCACGGCAAAGGCGGGATGCGACCATCCATCCCTTTGCTCGTGGTCATACCTTCACGTAACCACCTAGAGCCACACAAATTAGTAAACCCCGCCTACACTTTGCCACCTTGTGGTTGTACTTGTTTTACACGGTGACATGACAAGATTCAGTCCTTAGTGGTATCAGGCGGTCTACCACTAACCCACTTATGCAATCACTGCACCACACACATACACACCATCGAACCAATCCGCCCAGATAATTAAGCAAGTTGGGGATCTTGGGAGTGTAAAATAATCATATCAAACATATACCAGTCATTATCACAATGATCGCCCAAACGAATTTCTCATGAATAAAGTGATGCTCGGACAATTTCTTGCCCGAGTTCCTAATCAATGCTAAGCATGGCATATGATTACGGACTTATTTTCGAAATGCTACTAATATATTTTTGCTAGGGCGACAAGGTTCACACATTCAATTACTCAAAGGAGGGGGTAATATTATTCAAAGTAAACAATGGCATATAACTAGAATATCAATTTTAGCATGTATTTGCATAAAAATAACAGCATGCATTTTGTTAATTTAACACAAAGTAATTTGCATAAATGTGGGTTCAACATGATCAAAGTATTGACTCGCCTGGCGCGGTTTACCGCAGTCTTGAGCTCACGCAATGCTTTCTCTTGAGCTTCGGATCTTTTCTTCGCCTCGCTCCTGATCTCGCTTGATCCGTGGAATCTTCGGACTTCAGTTTCTAATTACGCGACAAACGACTGAATCCAAAACGAAAGCAAATAACTCAAAAGATTCAAATAAATCCAAACACTTTAAATACCCGATTTAATTATACATTTAGTATGATTTGAGAGTAGAAGGATGATACAGGTTAGTGTGTTGTAAGCATAGCGGCAGCTGGATTTGAGTAGGAAGACAAGTTGTCTGAATGCTTTACCGTGAGGGAAAATTTTAGAAATACGAGGGATCAGAAGTGAAGATGCTCTTACAGGAATTATCCGCTTTTGGGAAGGGAAGGTGGCCATACATAGCCGATTGGGGAGAAGCGAGGCTTGACCTTTTGATTGATAAATTTCTGTTATTATTTTTGTATTTATCAAGGAAGTTCTATGAGTCGGGTTAGACCTATAGTCTGGTGCAGGAGTTTAGTGCACAAATTTTATCTCTAGGTATGTACTCCTCGCAACTCAGGTTAGGGCAAGGCAAACTGGACCGACGGATGAGATCTGTACTTATTCTATAAATCCTTTAGTCGAAGGCATTATAATACTTGGATATCTTAACTACGTTTTTAGAATAGTCTCTGATATAGGCTTTTATTTATTATTAATCTATAGTTTATTTATACGAGTCCCGACTTGCTGTATATAGATAATTATGCTCCATATAAATATGCACTAAAGCTAGTGTAAGATTTAATTGACGGCGCTACTGTTATGTTGCTCATACTTTGGCTATTATCATGCTTTATTTTAAATATTTGTTTAAACTTAGCAACCGGAACAAGGTTTTATGTATATATCATTTTATGTAACCCTAATTACTTGTGTTAATGACTTAATGTTTGCTTTAGAGTACATACACATATTGGTTAGGTCATTTTAATGTACTACATCCTTTTACTATTCGAACATGCTACACATGATTACATTTTGTTATCGCTACTAAATTAAAACTACTATCCAAGATTTCAGGGTCGGCAATATGTTAACGTTAGGGTTTATACTTGGTAATCAATTCTCATCCCCAATATTATTTGTCACTTATGATTTATCATGTGCTTCTTTTAATTGTAAGAACCTGCATTAAAAGTCCTTCAAATGCTTTCTCATTATCCTCCTTAATTGTTTGGATTATAATTCTGGGATTCCTTTATATACGTGTATATGTTTATATGTTTAAGAGCATACTTTAATCATTTTCATATATAAGAGTTTAACAATCTTTTATCGGTAATTAATTAGAATTTAAATCCCTAATAATCCCATTATCATACCTTATGTATCTTTATTCATAGCTAGGCTAAATTCTTAAGTTGAATTAAGATTTATTTGTATGAGTCCTAGATTTTTAAACCATGCTTAGTATTATTATTTTTATTAAGTTTAACATCATGATTTAATTTAAGGGTACCATTAATATTTTGTTTATACTTTAGTGATTATTTAATCTATTTCTTTAATTCTAATCTTGAGGGTATTTTTAATTGAACTCTATATTAAACTTTGGACATGCAACCAATTCTCTCTTTTGCATTTATGAATTTATAAATAATTTCTTATTCTTACTTTCCATTACAAATTTATAGGTAATTCCTTATTTATACTCTCATGCATAATGTGTCTTTACATACCATTGAATCAACTTAAATGTTCAACTTCATTTCATAATACTTTTAGTTTAACCTCACCCTATAATTTTATGCCCATTTTTATTTGCAAATTATATTTCATTACTTAGTCCAAATGAGAAAACTTTAGATATACATTTCAAGTTTCTTAGGGGTGGAGTGGGAGATCACACTCCTGCATATAAGTTGGAGTTATACTTTCAAGTGGGCCCACCTGTCATGCACACCAGAGAAAATGTGGGGGGGGGGGGGGTTTGCTCGGCCAGCACGGAGGGGAGGAGGAAGAAACGGGGAGCGGGAGTGGCGGCGGAGCCGTGGGGCGGCGCCGGCGAAGAACGGCCGGGGAGGCGGTGGCAACCAGTGAAATGGAAAGCCCAGGTGACGACGAAGCTCACGGTGGCAGTAGCTCCGGCCGGGTGGCATCAAGACGGGCTGGCGGCGGTGTTAGGCGGCCGGCGGTGGAGGGGAAACGGGGCGCCGGCGGCCGGAAGGGAGAGAGAGCGAAATAAGGGAAGCATGAGCAAGAGTGAGCCATGGGGAACCTTACCATGTCGTCCATGGTGGCGGGGAGGCGACGAGGAGCGCCGGCATCGGGAGCCGTGGGCGGCGCGGGAGGCTCACCGTTGTGGGGGAGCTCGGATGGCGGTGGGAGTCGGCCGGCGGTGGGGTGAGCTTCGGTGCACCGAGGAGACGCTCACGGCAGGAGGAATCGGCCTGGGGGCGACAGAGGAGGCGGCGGCGCTGGAAGTGGCGGTGGCCGGCCGGAGGCGAAGATGGGGCGAGCTCAAATGGGGAAAAGGAGGAGACGAGCCCAGGGCGTCTTATAGGCAGCGAGCACGGGTGGCAACTGGGCGAGGGTGAACCTGGGGCGGTGCTAACTGGACCACGGCGAAGGGAGGGAGGAGACGACGCGCGGCGAAGCAGCGTTTGCCTCCGCCCTGTTCACGCGGGCAGGGGGGATGGAGGCAATCTTCGCCGAGATTGTGTGGGGGAGAGAGATGCCGGGTTCCTTGAACTTGCCCGCGGGGTGTGAGAGAAAAAGGGAGGGGGATTCGCTGCGGCAAGCGTGAAAGGGAGCAAGCGCGGGGGAGAACGGCGTCGCTGGCGCGTGGAGAAGAGAGGAGCCGAGGGAGAAGAGAGCGCGGCGTGGGACGCGGGGTGGAGCGGGTGCGGCTGTAGCTGTGGCGCAGCCGGAGTGCTGGTGCGGGTGGCGCGTCGGGAGAATAGGCGAGGGAGGAAGAAGACGGCGCCGGCTGCGATTGGGTCGCGCAGGAACGGGGAGAAAGAGAGGGCTTCGGTCGGGGCTGGCCGGGCGCGCGATGAGTGGAGTGGGCGCGTTAGTGCACTAGCTCCTCCGATCTTTTTTTTTCTTTTTATTTAGTGTATATATATATACATATGTATATGTTATACAAGTATATATATATACACATATATATAGTATTTATTTATACTGTTATTTACTTCCATTTATATATATATTATTTGCATATTCATTTTGTATACAATTTATATTTTTATTTTTGTTGCCCCTTTTATACTATTATTTTCAAAATGACACTTTTATATTTTTAACTCAGGTTTCTCTTTTCTTATACTGGATCATCTTTTCAGATTCGTCTTTTAATTTTTAATTCTCTATTATTTGAACATGTTTGTTCCTTTCTTGAAATTTTTATTTTTACCAAACTCCAGAAAAACACCATAAAATCCAACTTCACACAAAATATAATACCAATATAATTGAAAAAGCTTCATATTTTCAAAAACAAATTTTTGGGATGTTACAGCAATCGTGGTCATAACTCGTTTACGACCACGTCTTCTGCTCCTACGAATGCCTTCGCTTGCCGTGGTTGTAACTTGTTTCACGTCTATGAAAACGATGAACTCGATATTTTTCTGGGAGCCAAAGCACTCCTCTTTCTCTATTTCTCTCCCTCTCATTTCGATCACCCCGATCGCTTCCTGTTCTTCTTTTTCCTCTCGTTAAATTTTCACGATTACATCGCTCGGCCTTTTAAAGCTAACTTACACAACTAGTAAATAGACACGCAAACCAACTTGAAAACTGAAACTCAACTCAACTCATACATGGCTACGACCACGACAAACTGACTCAAATATGACTAAACAAGATTACTAAGTCTAACACTACTATTGGTTTTTTCGACAACTTAAAGAATATGATCGGGTTTCACTCAGCAATGCAAACTGGTCAGATGTTATGATTGTGATCATCTTTGTGTCTGTGATGGACTCTGCGCCGACTGGAGTCAGACATGGTTACTCGAGGCACTTCCAACTGCAACTCTTCACCGTTATCTTCTGAGACTCTTTGAGTGGGGTGTTTCTGTTTTCGAGAAGGTTACTATTCCAGCTTCTAGTAGGTCTTTGTTTTCATTGCCTACTAGGACTTTGTTCCTTTCTCGCCTAGGACCCTTGTTCGCAAGAATATTTTTTCCATGTAAGACTCATGATAGATATCGCGCACAACACAAATTGGCGCACACAACATAAATTATCTACATATGTAATATGCTAAGAGTGTTAGATAACTTCTCCCATATATAGTGATTACGCTGATTATGCGTCCATGGTTTTTCTTGTAAGGTTTTTCATATTAAATCTTTATCCCATGCTCTTGATTGTTTTTCATTGTTTCATATTTTGTTGTGCGAGAAAACAAACCCAATTTGACATGGGCATGAACCTTCTACATGTTTCATGTATTGTGTGCTCAACGCTTACTTGGTTTCGATCCCCAGAACAAGCGTTATCCTTGTGCAATATTGAAGGATCTTGTGAGAAAGTCTATGATACTTTTGTGATGAACTATTGCAAGTTTTGAAGTGTGGTAAAGTGATTTTGCAAAGATTGTACTGTGTGTGGATTGGCTTTGGGTAGAAATTGAGGATTTTGCGTTTTGAGACATGAATTGAATTAGGATGACCTGAGTCATTGGATTAAGATTGCATGATGCGTGTCTTGGCTAATGTAGGTCAAGTTGTGAAAAACTTGCGCATGAAAACGATTTATTTTTATTTGTATGTGCAGGATCGCTTGGAGTCAACGGCGATAATCGGGGTTAGGCTCATGGAGGAGTTGAGGCCCAGAACAATCGAGGATGCTGGGGTGAGACAGTGAGCTCAAGCATGGCACGATAAAGGCGTGAAATATTGAAGGCGAGTTCGAACGGCGGGATGGCATCATGTAGCTTGCACGGGGCAAGTGAGCCATGGTTCGGTCGAACTGGGATAGGAGAGACCTAGCGACGTGTGGCAAGCTAGTGGTGCATCTACACATGGGAAGCATGACGATTGTTTGCAGTGATTTGTGATGACCGGGTCAAAGAAGGGTATTTTGATAGTTTAACCAAAATACCAAAAACCATCTTATATCAAAACTGCGACACATGGGCGATGTGTTGGAGAGTAGTTCAGGTCAAGGTGGAGCTAGTTTAATCAACGCGGATCAAGATTAAAGATTTAGCGGGTGCACACATATGCACTTTGAAAAGCGTGCATAAGTGAACTTGTAAAAGTAAAACCCATGTGTGTAGAGTTAACGAGTTTCCTCTATTATAATAGTGGATATGGTCCATTAAGGAGTGTAGGTGGTTGGTTGCCCACCTATAAAAGGGGGTTGGGATGGAGACATGTGCTTTGATGTTTTAGGGTTAGGGTTTTGAGTATATGGTGTGTTCTCTGTCCTCGAAGGTGGAGTGGCCATAAAACTATCCCTCTCAAGTAAGCAATACATCAATGTTTGATGATCTCCATGTCTATTTCTTATTTTGATTGATTTGCTCTTGTTTTAGTTGGTTTTGATCTCTCTTCTTTCCTCTTCTTGATCTTGCTGACGTGACTGAGATGGTGATAACCTCTGGAGATCAATCTTTTATTATTTAGGCACTTTGATAGCAAGTTCATAAAGAAACCCGATTTTGCTTGATTTTGGCCTTATCGAGGATTCCTTGTTTCAAGCGTTTGGGTCATGTTTTTCGGTGTTCTAACTTGTTGTGACATGTAGAAATATATCTAGAGCTATCTTAGCAATTATCTACCCACGAGCATGTTGTAATCGTCGTTTGCGGTTTTGACTCGTTTTTTGTACAACCTTCCAACAAACTGAAAAAAGGTCTCAACTTTGACTGTAATTTTCATGATCATTTGTTGGAATATGTTCACAATAACCTAGGGAAGTTCCGTGAAAAATTTCATGTCATTGGATCTATGGATCAAAAGTTCTCTCGCTTTTAGTTTTTGAAATCGTACTAAAAATACTATTCATTTCCTGATTTTACTATAGGAAGCGATCAAACCACCATTGAAGGATCAGTCAGACCACCATTTGTGGGCCGGTTATACCGCCGGGGAGTATTGGCTTTAAGGTTTTGTGTTCTTGAGTCATTTGTCTTGAGTTTTTAATTGAAAATTCTATTTTCTGCAACTCTGTAGTTTTATGATAATAGAATCTTGAATACTTAGGGGAGAATTCGAGTTGCACCATTCACCCTCTTTTATTGCCAGGGGCAGAACCAGGCCTTGGGCTAGGTAGGCTATACCCGAGGCCTAGAAACTAAAGTCCATAGAAAATAGTAACTAGGTGTGAAAGCGTAGGAACAAAAGTTCAAGACAGCCTAAAAGTAGCTGGCCTAGCCTGAGGCTTATGTTGTGTCTGGTTCCGCCCATGTCTATTGCCATCTGGTCCAATAAATATATGATTAGCAAACATTCCTTTTGCAAAGATCTCTTTGCTTTACGCCTCGCTCATTTCAGCTTCTGGCTTATTTTTCACTATTCATAAATTTTATCTTTTTCTGAACTTTTGGCTTTTTTTAGGCTTTTTAAGCTTTTTTCCCAGTTCTTTTTTTCGTATTCGTTTGCGTTGTCCGTGATGAGCTAATATATTTTTTCTATTTTTAAATTTTTTAAATTTAATTACGCTAAATAAACCATCTTCAGCTACAATGAAATTTCAGCCGCTATAGTGCACTTTCAGCCATAAGGTACAGCTTTTCAGCCCAACCGAGCAGGACCTAATCTCTTTGAACTCTTGTTTTTTTTTGTCCGAACTTCCTTTTGCTTTAACCCTTTTATTAGGCACGGAACACGAACTTTTCATGCCATTGCGATCCATGATCTCCACTAGATGCTGAAGAATAAAAAGTTCAGGAGACACAAAGGGAGATCACATGCATAATGAGTTCGCGATTCGTGCTTCATGAGCTGATGGGTGGTAGTACACCGGCCATTACTAACGCAGCCAGCATCGCTTTCACCTGAACCCCTAAATTTCACGTCAAAGTTTTATGAGAGACAAGTTACGCTAAAAGATCCGACGACTATGACTGACCAACTGCAGTTCAGCTCGCCGGTCTGTCTTAAAAACTGCAGTGCAACTTGCCAGTTCAACTAATAGGACACCTTTTAGGTCCGTTTATTTTAGATTCACCTTTTGATTTCTAATTTATTTTTGTTATTTTTAAATTTTATCTTTTTCTGATTTTTAATTTTTCTAGCTTTTTTGTCGGTTCTTTTTTCGTATTGGTTTGTATTATCCGTGATGGATTAACATGTTTTTTCTTTTTTAATTTTTTAAATTTAGTTACACAAATAAGCCACTATTAGTTACAGTGTAATTTCAGTCAGTTACAGTATAATTTTAGTTATAAATTAGTTTATTTTAATCTAACCAAACGGCACGTTATTGTAGTATAACTGTACCAGTCTAGACTAGACTAGCAGAGTTCGAGTCATGTACGTGTCATCCATGCATCATTCAGACTAAACTCGTCCAATTCTTGATCGATTACAAGAAGAAAAAGAAGAATGAGGTAGCAACGCACGGCCGATCTTGACAGATGAATCCCCACGGCACCGATCGAGCAGACGCTGTCGCCATCTTATCGACTTGTCTTCTAACTTGCAATCACCGCTACAGTTCGTAAGCACGTAGAAGTTAGAACGCATTTACACACAGAACCAAAAAAAATTCCGACACCTCACTTACTCCAACGGGTAGCCAGGGGTGGATCCAGCGGTGGGGCGGGGGCTCGAGCCCTCCTACCGCTACCGGACCTTTGGAGTCTCTCTGAAGCTCCTCCTAAATTTTCAGTCATGGATGTATAATGTAGAAGGGGCTGAGATCGAGCTGAAGGTACTTCAGCCCCTCCAAAAAAAATTTCCTGGATCCGCCACTGCGGATAGCATATATTCTTCTATCCCGTCGTTCAACGCCTAACCAGCGCGATCGAGCCGGAGGTAATCAGACAGCAACGTCGTGCTGGATCGATCGACTCTGACCGGAGACCTGGTCGCATCTCATACTTCTCTGTAATAACCAGTTAATTTAACCGGTCGCCGAACGGCCGGTCTTGCCATTAATTAGGTCACTGTTCAACACTTCAATGCTGATCTATGCTGATCTTGCCATACGACTCGGACGTGAAGCTCCGACGTTGATCTATGCTGCAACTGTCAGGTTGCATCGGAAGAGGCTAGAGCTAAACTATGCTGCAGCTAAAAAAGAGGTACCAACTCAGAAGTCACTGTGGAAACCGGAGCTGCCTGGTGATGACCGGCTATAACTAGGAATTCGGCAGGATAGCATATATTACCCTACCATAGCGGCATTTGTTCTGTGCAAGGGAGGGAGAAAGAAAAAGGGATATAGTTTGCACAGGGAAGACCATGATATGCTAATTCAAAGTAAAGTTTACGATGATATACTACTAACTAAACTAGAAACCAAGCATAATGGATGCGCATAATGAAAGGCTCGTAGACGGTGGCTTCAGAGAGAACTGGGATTTAAACAAGACGAGAAGACGACAGGATGCGCAAGGAATGGAACAAGATAAAGCTCGACAAAGTCCGAATCGAATTCTAGATCGAAATTTGAAAACTGTTCTAGGGTTCCTTCAGGTCCTTTGGTCTGAGTCTTGAGTGGGTGCACATGCAAACGGCAAACTCGTCCAATTACTGGCTGTGCAGCTGTACTGCGGATCCAACCGTTGACTTGTACCACTCCAAATCAGGGTCGGCTCAACGCTGCGTCGTCGCCTCGATCTCATCGGAGGTCTTCTCGTTTGGGCCCTTGGTTGGTTGGGCTCTCCTTTCGCAACTCAGCCCTTCGCAGAATTTGCTTCCATCACTGCAAATCTGTAGGACCGAAATGGCAACAGAGGGGGGGTGAATGGTGCCTTCAAAACTCCCCAAGTACTCACAGCAAATCGAGTGAAAGAACTAGTTTCTCCGATCGAACACACGTGGTCGTAAGCCAATTGATGGTCGAACACCACGTGGTCGAACACTTGCCCAAGCCGACAAAAGAAATCAAACAGAGAATACTGCGCGGATAAAACAAGAACGGAGAAGGACTCGCTTGCCGATTTCGAGTAACTAAGACTCTCTGGTCATTTGATCCTCAAATTTGAGACACTGAAAGAATCCAACCTCGAAAAGAAATTACCACGAAAAACCAAAGTCTTAGCTACGGTCAACAAAATCGAACTCAAACAGAGGACTTAAGGCGCACGACCATTCGAAACGAGAACTTCTCTCGAATCGACTCTGCTCGAAATGAACGGCCAAGAGGCCTTGAGACAGATTTCGATTCGAGCAAGTCGAAACACACCAAAACGAGAAACGACTCACGAAGAAGAGTAGAGAGAAAGACAACAAGAAGAGCAAGCTCTCAAAACAGATAGCAAACACAACAAACACAACATCTCATAACAACAGAAATCATCTCGAGGAAGAGAGATGAATGATTGATCATGGAGGTTTCTACAGCCACTCCATCGGAGGTACAAGAGCAACCGTGCTCTACCCAGAGACAACTCACGCAAATAGAGACGAAAATTCAGAGTGACTCGGGAACAACCTCACCGAGCATCCGAGCTCTACCCTCTCTATTTATAGTCTTCTTGCTACAGGGGGAGAACCCGTTAACTCCCACCTAACACCGGGTTTTACCACTCTCTTTACCCAGCAGCGAGAACGAGCTCCGGTGCTTTACTGTTACACCCAACGGCTCCACCGCTTTACCCGTTAGCGCCAACAACTCCGTGCTTTTGGGGACACAGCTTCCTTTGCAGCTTTTCGCATTTCTCCAAAATGTCACTCCGCTGCCTTCCCGGAAGCTTCCTCCCGCCTTGCCGACACGCTTGCAACCACCTCACGCACTTCGCGTCTTTGGCATCTCCCACCGATCACGACCTCAAGCACCCCGTGCCTAGTCTCGACCATCCACGCCTCACCACGACTAGTCTCAAAGTCCCGCAAACCATCACGAGACAAGCAAACCATTACATAGCACCGCTCACAATAGTATCCAATCACTTGAGCCGAAACAGAACTCAAATCATACTCTTACCAAGTCGATACCACCTACGACCGATCGGAAAAGAGAACAATGAATGCACACGACATACGACCACAAAATCAAGCCATACGACCAGATACGATGAGTCTACGATCATCGCTAACTTGCTACGACCACCAACAACTCGCTCACGCTTTAACGCCAAAGTCTACGACTTCAACCAAAGTCGTTAAGACCAATCGAAAAGATAAACCAACAAATGCACAAGGTCCCCGACTTCATCACAAAGCCCTACGACCAATTTCCAGCTCAAATGGTCAAGTCCGCAGTCATACGACCGATTCCAATCAAGGCGTGCGAGCACGTCCGACCACGCCGATCGCTCTCAATAACGAGTCGAGTGCCGACTACTCACGTGGTCGTAGATTTGAGTGCCGACTTCGATCGCAGCCCACTACAACGTGGTCGGCCGCATTCGACCACGCCAACGTGATCGTAAACGACCAATGACCTTCGACCAAGCCCAAAATGGTCGATACGCCACAACGTGGTCGTAAATGGTTTGGTGGCTTCCGATAGCGCACAACGTGGTCGAGACATCTCGCCAGGTTCCAACTGCGGCAACATGGTCGCACGAGTCATTTCGATCATGACCAAGATACGACTAAGGCAAAACCAGTCTTAAACTTCCTCGAGACCTACGATCACGCCAAACGTGGTCGTAACCTATTTCGACCACGACCAACGTGGTCATGCGGCCTTCGACCACGCCAACGTGGTCATCGCGCCGCCTTCGACCACGCCAACGTGGTCGTGCGCCTTCGACCACGCCAACGTGGTCGTAACTGCCGACCACGACCAACGTGGTCGATCGCCTCGACCACGCCAAACGTGGTCGTGCTGCCTCGTGCCCTTCGACCATGGCCAAAGTGGTCGAGACCCTCGGGTGACCTTCGATCACGCCCAAAGTGGTCGTAACCGGGCGCATGACTTTCGACCACGACCAACGTGGTCGTGATAGCTGCAGAACACTTCGCCAGGGCTACGACAATGCAGAACTAGCACAAACCTCAAAAACTAAACTCAATCTTCCTAGAACAAGTGTCAATTACTCATCACAACCATGTGGTGCCCTTCACCTGGTCTCTCAATCTCCCCCTTGATGAGTATATTGACAAAATCAGAAAAAGCAAGAAGTTGAGTTTGAGTTTGAAGAATCCAACATGGTCCAAAGAAGGGAATGAAACTTATGACCATGACGACAGAAGGAACCACTAGAGCAACAACTGAAAGAGCAAATTGATCTCCAAAGCTCTAAAATGATCCCAACAGACTTTTTCTTCTCTATTCTCCCCCTTTTGGCAATAAACACATCAAGATGCAATAGAGAGAATATGACATGTCAATGGATGAATATGGCTGAAGTTTGTTTATTTAAGCATTTAGAGCCATGAGAATTATCCATATTGACCATAATGTAATACACCAAGCCAGAACTCAATAAAACGCTATCTAGATCATGACAACATATATATAAACCAGCTTAGAGCACATAGATGACAATCTAAAATGTAATGCATTTAGTGAGCAAGTCAAGTCATCAATGAGCAAAGTCTAACTAGAGATATCCATGGATGATGCAGGCCATGTCAATAAGCTAAGCGCAACAAGAAAGCTAATATTGAGTCCAAATAGAGTGCTATAAGCTTAAGATTGAAACATTGGTTAAGTACTTGATTCTTTTTGAAACTTAAGCAAGTTGAGCACAAATGATATATTTTCTTTTGAAATTCAAGGTTGTTGACAACCAGATTTTTGTTTTATCATGTGCTAGACCTCAAGCCTTATGCGACTACTTCAAGCGAAGCTTAAGAAGATAGTCTAGGTCATCCAAAACTCCCCTAAGTTCATGCCAAGTGCAATGGCAAGCCGTCTCATAGGAGAGAATTGGTGAAGTCAGTTTTTTCGCACAAAAGAGATCCTTTTGCATTTTAACATGTTGTACTAACTTATGCATCATCAAGAGACTAAAACAGCTCAATTTAAGGCTCAATATAGATTCAACGCTCTACTCAGTCTATTTGACATGACATGAATCATAAAGAGATAGCTCAAGAAAGACTAATCTCGAATGCTAGCATGACCAGTTTTAATTTAAGTTGAGCAAGTTTAATTAACTTAGCATGGCACAAGCTAGTCTACACATACGAAGTCATGATAAATTTAGCAAGCTAAGCATAAGTCATGGCAAGGTGTAAAGCATTAAAGCATGTCATAACAGGATAATAATCAAGGCTCAATGCAGATTGATTATAATGCGAAATGCTGAAAATGCATGAAAAAAAAACAGCTCCCCCTCAACATTAGATGCAACTTTTAGTTCAAGTTGAGTTATGTCACAATTAAGCTCCAGAAGCTCCCAAAAGAACTCTCCCTGAACCAAAGCAATAAATCGAGAGGCTGGCAAATAAAACCAAAACAGGCAGTCCTTAAAGCATAGATAAGATATAGAGACAACTATGGCTCAGACTGACTCTCATCTACCCCATATGATTCCAGGACAACCAGCTGACAGTAAATCACACACTAGAGAGCAAACACGTAACCTGTCTACCTGAGGGTGGCCCAACCCTCGCTAGAACCTACAAGAAGTGAGTGAGCTCAATCTAGAGAGATAAGTAACAGCTAGAAGAAACATCCTGGAAGCACAAGATAAGAGAAGAAGTCTAAACAACTAGACAAGAGAAGCACTCTAACCTATGCTAGAAGGACTAAGCCCGATGCACCCCAAGTGCAAAGCAACAGAAATGAGACAGAAGCATAAACAAAATAATAAAGCAGTAACGCCCAAAGCTTCCCCTCACTATAGTCCATAAGGACAAACCACCCCAAGCTCTCCCCGCAGAGCTGAAAACCTTGAACTATCCAATGGCTTGGTGAAGATATCACCAACCGGTGGTCACTCTCACAAACGGAGCACTATATCGCCCTTCTCTACATGGTCTCTAAGGAAGTGATAACGGATATCAATATGCTTGGTCCGGAGTGCTGCACTGGGTTCTTAGCAATGTTAATCGCGAAGTGTTATCACGTAAGAGTGGAACGCTATCTATGACCAACCCAAAGTCCCGCAGGTCGGCCATCCAAAGTACTTAGCTCAGCAGAATGGCCGCAACAACGCACTCGCCTCTGCGGTGGATATGCAACACTGCATCGCTTCCTTGAAGACCAGAAACAAGAGAAGTGCCAATAAATTGGCAGTCCCAGAGGTGCTCTTCCTATCTATCCTACACCGCAAAAGTCGCATCCGAGAAGGCTCTCAAGGAAAGACAGGATGAGGAAGAGTACCAGATACCATAATCAATGGTAGCTCGAAGGTACCGAAAGATGCGCTTCACCGCCTGGCGGTGAGATACGCGAGGAGAAGCCTAAAAACGAGCACACAGACACACGGAGAAGTGTATGTCTGGTCTCGAGGCAGTGAGGTAAAGAAGGGAGCCGATCATACTTCTGTACTCTTTCTGATCGACTGGCTCGCCATCCTCATCTGGGTCAAGATAGGCTGTAGAAGCCATCGGAGTTGACACCGGCTTACCGTCACTCATATCAAAGCGCTTCAGGAGGTCACGAGTGTACTTTCCTTGATGAAGAAATGTACCCTCCCGAGTTTGCTTGATTTGGAAGCCAAGGAAGAAAGTCAACTCACCCATCATACTCATTTCAAACTCGGTGCTCATGACATCCGAGAACTGTGAAACCAGAGTATGGGAAGAGCCGTCAAAGATGATGTCATCGACATAGATTTGGACGAGCAGAAGGTCATTGCCATGACGGTGGATGAACAAGGTCTTGTCTACTTTACCCATTTCAAACTCATGACTCAACAAGTAGGACTTAAGCCTCTCATACCAAGCTCTGGGGGCCTGCTTAAGTCCATACAACGCTTTGGAAAGCTTGAAGACATGGTGTGGGTATTTGGGGTTCTCGAAACCTGGAGGCTGTCTGACGTAAACTTCTTCCTCAATGACTCCATTAAGGAAGGCACTCTTGACATCCATCTGGTAGAGCTTGAAACCCTTAGAAGCTGCAAAGGCAAGCAGGATTCTAATGGCCTCAAGTCGAGCTACAGGGGCAAAGGTCTCCTCGAAATCTAGACCTCAACACAGGAGAACCCCTGAGCTACCAGTCTAGCCTTGTTCGAATAACCACTCCATCCTCGCTCTGCTTGTTCTTGAACACCCACTTAGTCCCAATAATATTGTGACCTCGCGGGGGCTCGACAAGTGACCAGACCTTGTTCCTCTCGAAATTTTCTAACTCCTCATGCATGGCATTGACCCAAGACTCATCGGAAAGAGCATGAGAAACATCCTTGGGCTCAAAGGAGGCAATGAAAGCAAAATGGAGACACTGAGATAAGTCGATTTTGAGCGGTAACACGCTCGAACAGTCTCCAATCATCCGCTCGTAGAAGGATGCCTTGTCCGGATATGTCGGGAGGTCCAAGATGAGATGAAGAAGTGGCCTCTACCTCGTGAGTCGATGAGGTAGGAACAGAGCCACTAGCTCCGGAGGAAGCGAAGGCATAGGTTGGTCACCGAGGTGCGGTGGAAGACGGCACCTCAAGGGGTGGATATGGACTGGATCGGTAGACAACCTCATCTCCATCGTCCTCGTCATCCACGAAGATGGTCTCGGATCGCTCTAAAGAACTCGAGATATCGGCCTAGTCCCCTGACCGCCTCAAAGGTCACCTCACAGTCTCTACCATTTTGCTAGACTCACGTTCCTGACCCTATAAGCCCGCGAAGAAGGCGAGTAACCTAGAAAGATCCCATCACAAGAACGTGACTCGAACTTATCTAGGTTCCGGACTTCGAATAAAGCACTTGCAATCAAACACACGAAAATGAGAGACGCGGGCTTTCGCCGTATCTCAACTCATAAGAAGTGCGGTGCAAGTGTGCCCTAAGAAAAACTCGATTTGAGACATGGCACGCGGTGGCTATAGCCTCAGCCCAAAACTTCCGCGGTGTAGAGTACTCATCAAGCATCGTCCTGGCCATCTCGACCAAGGTACGGTTCTTCCTCTCCACAACGCCATTTTTGTGGACGTGCGGAGAAGAGAACTGGTGCTCTACACCTGTCTCACCACAGAAACTCTCGAAGTAGGAATTCTTGAACTCCGTGCCATTGTCACTGCGGATCGCTCGTAAGGCACCTGGGAGCTCAACAGAAAGCCTACTAAAGAGACCTCGGAAATGAGAAAATGTCTCATCCTTCGAGGCTAAGAAAAACACCCAAGAAAATCTCGAGAAGTCATCGACCACAACAAGAACATACCACTTCCCTCCCGCTGACTACACTCGAGCTGGTCCAACTGTGTCCATATGGAGCAGCTGTCCCGGTGCATCGGTCATAGTCACTGTGACCGGAGGATGAGAAGCGGCAACCATCTTGCCGTGACGGCATGGAGTGCAAACAAGATCTTTGACCATCTTGAGTTTCGGCAGACCACGAATGAGATCGTGACCGCTAACTCGAGTCAAATGGTCAAAGCCTATATGACCAAGTCTCCTATGCCAGAAAGAGAGATCGCGGGACTCAGAAGCAACTAAACACCTGAGAGGATCGCCAGAAGACTCAGAAAAATCAGCACGAAAGATCCTCCCAAAATGAGAAATCCCGCAAACCAGACTCCCCGAAGAATCAAGAATTTTGCAATTGTTTTTCTTAAAGCTCACCTCAAAACCGTCATCAGTAAGCTGAGAAACTGACAGCAAATTATACTGCAGCTTACTAACCAAGGCTACATCCTTAAGAATAAAAGATGCATTAATGCGCACAGTACCTTTGGCGATGACGCGCCCAGATGAAGCATCTCCGAAGGTGATCGTCTCATCACCTGGAGCACGGGCTAGGGAAGAGAACCAACGGGAATCTCCGGTCATGTGTCGTGAACACCCGGAGTCTACAAGCCAAACCTCTCCCTTCCCAGCCTGGCGAGCCTGAGTCAAACAGAGAGTAAAGTCTCAGTACTGGGGTAAATCAAGAGTGATTTTGGCACCCAATACTGAACAACACGTCGAGCGGATGAAGTAGTCAAGCACGACTGACCTCTATCTACCCTACGCGCTCTGTCACTCGAAAGCGGATGGTCTACGAGTAGACCTAGAGCCGTTGTCGGGTCCATTGCTCTGAGCAAGCGAGTCTGAGCACCGACAACAGGCTGAACACGCCGCGGGTAGCTGTCTCGACAGGGGAAACGAGAAGTACCCTCAGGACGGCGGAAGTCACGACCCGGAGCAGCACGAGGACGAAAATCAGAAGGCTCAGAAAAATCAAGTCCTCGATGCTGCCCAAACCCGTCGAAGCAAACTCGACCTCGTGCTAGTCTTAGGTGCACTCGGGATCCGGGCCGACCACGAATACGCCTAAGTGCCTCGCACGGTCTCTTCGCGCAATCTGGCGCGCTCAAGCATCTCTCGATCGAGTGCCCATCCTTCCGGCTGATAAGCGCAGTGGTACTTCACCTTCGAGAGGTGGAAGTAGCACGAAAAGGCTTCACCTTCTGAGAGGCCGAAGCAACAGGTGAAATCACCTTGCTGTCAGAGATCCCCTGGACAAAGCCCGCTGATTTGAATTTAACCTCATCAGATCTGGGCTCGATCTCGATCACACCTCCTACAATAGGACGGAGAATAGCAGGTGGATGCTTCCTCATATCCTCATAAAAATCATATCCTAGACCTTGATTGAACTTGCAAATCTTGGATTGGTCTAGAATAAGATTAAGCTTCTTCTTGCCACCTACAAATCTCTCGAGAGTGTTCATAAGGTACTGACACTCCCGAAAGAGAGAGGTGCAAGAAGAGCAGGGGGAAGAGAAAACAGCAGGAGGTAAGGGAGCAGATGAAAAACTAACAGCAGAGGGACGATTGGCTTGTGCACGCACAGCCGACTCAGAATGGGCAATCCTACTGCTAACAGGTTGGTTCACGTCGCTAAGCGTCTCAACCTTACCCTGGGGCTTCTCCCCCTTCTCAGCACAGACAATACAAGCAGATGGTGGCTTCTCTAGTAGGTCCTTAGTTAGCTTCACACATTTCTCATCCAATGCAACCAAGTCAGATTTTAGTTTGTTACAATTAATGCATGGTGAGCTAACAGGGTCCTTAGAAGCATACTGAGCCAACTTCTTATCATGATCAATCATTTCTTGAAACTGTTTGGAGACAGCTTCAAGTTCAGCAGTTAACTTAGGACAGTTCAAACATGAATCAATAGGCTCAAGTAAAGAAGCATGCAACTCAGCAATTTTGTGATCTGCCCGTTTTAGGTTCATCTTCAAATTATTGCAATTTTCACAAGAATCGGGCAGATCAAGGAGCATGGCATAAGATCCTCTAGCAGCAACGTCCTTAACCTCACATGAGGTGGGAGAAGTATTCTCATCAGTAGTAAGTAGGGTAACAGCCATCCTACTCAACTCTAACTCAGCAAGCAGACTAACATTCTCCACCTTAACAATATCAAGCTCGGAGGACACACTATCATGCGAGGTCCTTAACTTCTCCAAATCACCCAACAAAGCAGAGCATGTATCACAATCATCACTAGGAGGAGCAGATGTAATAGCAATAATCTCTAGTGACAATCTATCTACTTCCTTCTCTAACTCGGTACACTTAGCCCTAGCTCTAGCATGAAAGCCACCTAGCTTAAGGAAAGCATGATTAAGCTGGTCGTATGTGGGGCATACCTCGTCCGAAGTCGGAGTACACATTGTCGCCGAAGTTCGCCTCGAGGGCCATGAAGCACATGCCGAGGAGTCGTTGCCGCCATCCTTGGGCTCTTGGTCACCCGTCCCGTCGTCGTCGCTCCATCCCTCCACCTCACCGAGGTCGAGGTCGCCGAAAGCGGTGAGGACGCGTGGAAGAGCTTCTTGGCCTTCCCGGTTGCGGAACTTCTTCTTTCCGAGCAGTCTTTGAAGGCTTCGTGTTGCGGTTCTTGTCGGTGTAGTCGTTCTTGCCCGAACCGCCATAGTCACCTTTACCCTTCCCAAGCTTGGGGCGCTTTGCTCGGATGTGGTTGGGGCCACCACACTCGGCGGATGACCGGTCCTCCTCTCTTCTCGTCTCTCCTACCCTTATAGGCATGGGAAACCTTCGGCTAGGAGGGCCGGTGATCATCCGCAGTCGCTCTAATCGATCATCGCTATGTCACGAGAGCAGCAAGGAGAAACCGCAAGAAGACTCGTAAGAGAGACCGAAACTGAATCGGGATCGGTGACCAAAGCCATCGATCGTGACTTCGACCTCGAGAGACAACGTCAATCTCGTGAGTCTTGAGGCGCGAGTACAGCGCGTCAAGAGTCAAGGTCGAGAGGTCTGTCGTGTCTTTGATGGTGGTCACTTTCATCTCCCAGACACGCAGATTGAGTGCCGCGAGCATCGGCGAGCGTTGTCCGAGTCGGGTATGTGAGACCGACCGCCGGAGGTTGCTCAAGATTTTGTGAAATCGCGAAAAGCACTCGTCCAGGGACTCACCAGCAAGCATCTCAAATTTGTTGTATTTGCGCTTGAACTGGTCCTGTCGAACCGTCTTAATCTGGGTGGTGCCCTCATGGTATGCGTCGAGGGTCACCCAGATATCGTAGGCGGACGACAGGTGAGAGATGCGATCGACCCGCTTCGCTAAGCCACGGATAATGATGTTCCTTGCCTTCGCATTTGCCTCAACATCGGGCATGTTTGCCACGTTGATGTTCTCATCGGCAGGAACAACAAACCTGACCTTTACCTTTCGCCAGATGGCATACCCCTGAGCCTGGATGTATTTTTCCATTCGGCTCTTCCAGAAGGGGTAATCCAGGCCATCAAAGACGGGAGGCTTGGTCAAGTACTTGTCCGTCGCCATGGCTCTTGAGACCGGTTAAGATCTATTGAAAAGAGCTAACCGGCTCTGATACCAATTGTAGGACCGAAATGGCAACAGAGGGGGGTGAATGGTGCCTTCAAAACTCCCCAAGTACTCACAGCAAATCGAGTGAAAGAATTAGTTTCTCCGATCGAACACACGTGGTCGTAAGACAATTGATGGTCGAACACCACGTGGTCGAACACTTGCCCAAGCCGACAAAAGAAATCAAACAGAGAATACTGCGCGGATAAAACAAGAACGAGAAGGACTCGTTGCCGATTTCGAGTAACTAAGACTCTCTGGTCATTTGATCCTCAAATTTGAGACACCGAAAGAATCCAACCTCGGAAAAGAAATTACCACAAAAACCAAAGTCTTAGCTACGGTCAACAAAATCGAACTCAAACAGAGGACTTAAGGCGCACGACCATTCGAAACGAGAACTTCTCTCAATCGACTCTGCTCTGAAATGAGCGGCCAAGAGGCCTTGAGACAGATTTCGATTACGAGCAAGTCGAAACACACCAAAACGAGAAACGACTCACGAAGAAGAGTAGAGAGAGAAAGACAACAAGAAGAGCAAGCTCTCAAAACAAATAGCAAACACAACAAACACTACATCTCATAACAACAGAAATCATCTCGAGGAAGAGAGATGAATGATTGATCATGGAGGTTTCTCTGACCACTCCATCGGAGGTACAAGAGCAACCGTGCTCTACCCAGAGACAACTCACGCAAATAGAGACGAAAAATTCAGAGTGACTCGGGAACAACCTCACCGAGCATCTGAGCTCTACCCTCTCTATTTATAGTCTTCTTGCTACTGGGGAGAACCCGTTAACTCCCACCTAACACCGGGTTTTACCACTCTCTTTACCCAAAGAGCGAGAACGAGCTCCGGTGCTTTACTGTTACACCCAACGGCTCCACCGCTTTACCCGTTAGCGCCAACAACTCCGTGCTTTGCAGGACACAGCTTCCTTTGCAGCTTCTCGCATTTCTCCAAAATGTCACTCCGCTGCCTTCCCGAAGCTTCCTCCGCCTTGCCGACACGCTTGCAACCACCTCACGACTTCGTCGTCTTTGGCATCTCCCACCGATCACGACCTCAAGCACCCCGTGCCTAGTCTCGACCATCCACGCCTCACCACGACTAGTCTCAAAGTCCCGCAAACCATCACGCACAAGCAAACCATTACATAGCACCGCTCACAATAGTATCCAATCACTTGAGCGTAAAATGAACTCAAATCATACTCTTACCAAGTCGATACCACCTACGACCGATCGGAAAAAGAGAACAATGAATGCACACGACATACGACCACAAAATCAAGCCATACGACCAGATACGATGAGTCTACGATCATCGCTAACTTGCTACGACCACCAACAACTCGCTACACGCTTTAACGCCAAAGTCTACGACTTCAACCAAAGTCGTTATGACCAATCGAAAAGATAAACCAACAAATGCACAAGGTCCCTGACTTCATCACAAAGCCCTACGACCAATTTCCAGCTCAAATGGTCAAGTCTGCAGTCATACGACCGATTTCAAACTGCGTGCGAGCACGTCCGACCACGCCAGACTGCTCTCAATAACGTAGTCGTAGAGTGCCGACTACTCACGTGGTCGTAGATTTGAGTGCCGACTTCGACTGCAGCCCACTACAACGTGGTCGAAGCTGCATTCGACTACGGCCAACGTGATCGTAAACGACACCAATGACCTTCGACCAAGCCCAAAATGGTCGATACGCTACAACGTGGTCGTAAATGGTTCGGCTGGCTTCCGATAGCGCACAACGTGGTCGTAGACATCTCGGCTAGGTTCCAACTGCTGGCAACATGGTCGTACGAGTCATTTCGACCATGACCAAGATACGACTAAGGCAAAACCAGTCTTAAACTTCCCTGGAGACCTACGATCACGGCCAAACGTGGTCGTAACCTATTTCACCACGACCAACGTGGTCATGCCGCCTTCACCACGCCAACGTGGTCATGCCGCCTTCACCACGCCAACGTGGTCGCAGCCGCCTTCGACCACGCCAACGTGGTCGTAATCGCCGACCACGACCAACGTGGTCGCATCGGCCCTCGACCACGGCCAAACGTGGTCGTGCTGCCTTCTGGTGCCCTTCGACCATGGCCAAAGTGGTCGTAGACCCCTCGGGTGACCTTCGATCACGCCCAAAGTGGTCGTAACCAGTGCGCATGACTTTCTACCACGACCAACGTGGTCGTGATAGCTGCAGAACACTTCGCCAGGGCTACGACAATGCAGAACTAGCACAAACCTCAAAAACTAAACTCAATCTTCCTAGAACAAGAGTCAATTACTCATCACAACCATGGGGTGCCCTTCACATGGTCTCTCAAAACCCAATGCAAGACGTACGTACACAACAACATTCCTGCCTGTTCGTCATGTCTGTTCATCTCTATGGACATCCTATGTTGATATCATGGGTTGTACACGAATGCTGTGACGACGCCTTCTCCTCCAACAACGGCGGTAGCCTGTGGCCTCGCCAATGTGACGTCGGCGACGGCAGCACAATGTCGATGGCACCGCTGGAGGTGGGTCCCTCGGCGTATAATTCGCCACCTTGCAACGGCCTCGCGGTGGCCCAGGTCCATGAGCCGGGCATAGCCGTGAGAACAAAGAACATGGCCCGTACAAACTTTGACATGGAGAGATGGTATATATGCTGGATTCTATCTAAGCTCGCAGTGTTGTCTTTCTTAATTTTGAGCTATCGATCGATGGAACTAGGCATTTTGTGTGCTGTGTATATGAGCTGTGACACGATAAAATGTTCGAAGATTTAGTCGGATATTTATAATGGAGATTATTAGACCATGTGGATGGTCATGAGTTTAGTAATGATAAATAATTGAGTTTTGAATTGTTTTCGAATTTGCGTTTGTGAAAATTTCAATCGATCGCAGTCAAAGATTTTGAATCCAAGTGATTTCGATCAATTTTGAGTGGCTCTGAGTGGTTTTGGTTGCTTTGAGTTATTTTGGTCTGCTCTGAGTGGTTTTGGTCGGCTCCGAGTAGTTACGGACCAGTCTGAGTGGCTTTGATCAAAGTTCGAAGGTGGTCGGAGGTCCGATCGGTTGGTCCAACAGCTTTATGTTGGGAGGTCCGATCGATTGGTCCGATCGGGAGGCGTCACGACCACGACAATATGACCACAGCTGAACATTCACGGCGCTACGACCACAGCTGAACAACTACAACAAAACGACTAATTTCGATCACGTCTAACTTCAACCACGTCTGAACGACCACGGCATTTCGACTATATCTGGCTTGGACTACGGCATTCCGATCACGATAGACTTCGACCACGACAGAACAACCGCTGAAGGTAATCGTAGTTACAATACTTTTCCATGGTCGTAGCTACAGTACTTTTTCATGGTCAAAGCTACAGTACTCGATAGTCGTAGATTTTACTGGTTGATAGTCGAAGGCTTTGCAGTCAATGATCGTAGACTTTGCAGTCAATAGTCGTAGAATTTCCGGTCGATAGCCGTAGACTTTGTGGTCGATAGTCGTAGACTTTGCGGTCGATAGTCATAGACTTTGTGATTGATGGTTGTAGACTTCGCAAACTGCTTTCATAGTCACAGTCTTCATAACTTTGTAGTCTGCTGTCGTTGTCTTCGGTTTTCTAATCGATTCGATTGTCGTAGACCTCGCGACCGGTATTCGAAGGCTTTTACAATTGGTTGCCATTAGCTTCATGGTCGGTACTCGTAGACTTCATTGTTGATACGGGTGCTTCAATTCTTACGATCTTTGAGTATTTCGAGTACTCATGTTAGGCCAGCGGGATGACTGGCTAGTGCTCGTTACTTGTAGTCGGAAGGATTCAGTACTAGATGGTCGGTGATCAGTAGTCATAGGCATTGCGATCGGTTGTCGAAGACTTGTGGTATGTAATCGATATGAGAAAGAGCTCAATTGAGCGGTTCTAGGGAGTAGAGGGGAGTGGTGCAGGGTTCTCTGTGAAGGTGATTGGGTTATAAATGCGAGGAGAGGCGATGGGAGCAGTGGCTTAGCTTAGGTGACGCCGGTGTGTGAAGGGGAGAGAAGGCGGGAGCTCTGCTAGGGGAGGGAGCTTGCAGGCGAGGTGGCACTGCTAGCACTATAGGAGTTGGTGAAGGTGGTAGCAGCTAGTACGGTCAGGGCACGCGCGTTGAGCGGGGGTCACAAAGAGCTGTGGCAGGAGCGAGCTCAGGTCAAACGGCATGTGAAGTGAGGGAGAGAGCAGAGAGCTGGTCGACTGGCTGGTGGAACCGCAATGTTAGGAGTTAGCAGGGCGGGTGTGAATGCTGGGGCAAGCTCGGCCACAATTTCGGGCGACGGAGTGCGGCCACATGGAAGGGGAAGAAAAGGGAGGCGGTGGCAGGAGGCGGCTTCACCAAAGACACCAACAGGGAGGGGTGAAGGGTTAGCCAAAAGGAGAAGCAGGAAATCAAGGAGGGTTACCAAATTAGGAAGGAATTTGGAATTCAAACAAAAATCCTAAAAGAATTCAAATGCTTTTGAATTTTTGAGGTGTTTCACTTATGTATAAGGGACATGGTAGGTCATGCAATAGGCCAGGCTAACTCCCTGAAAGTTCCATAGTTTTTAATTACGTGTGTGACCGGTCGATTAATTTGATGAATGACGACTACTACAAACTAGCAAAGCATCTACGCGGTTTCCAGCTCTCCCAACTGCATTCATGTTTATGGAGAGAAGTCGGTCAATGCATTCTCACGAACTTGCAGCAATTAATTAACAAAAGTACAACTCTTCTTCAACTGTAGCTTTCGGTCGCTTCGTCTTTGCCATGAACATTGTGTCTACCCCACCAAGTTATGGTAGGGCAGTTGCAGGATTGGCATGGAAAACGATCTAAAATGACCGGAGTGCTAGTGCATTGTTCCAAACCAACACAAAGGAATGCATAACAAAAAATTGCAAGCGAAAAAGGATACTACATGCCTAAGCTTGGTTAATTGCCCTGTGAACACGGCATAATGCTGTAGCTTGGTGTGCTATCTATTATATTATTAAAACAGAAGCAAAAGAAGCTATCACGTTAGTTCTCAAAAGATAAAAATAATCACATTAATAAAAAAAAGAAAGATCTACACCCTCAATCATGGTGGGTCCAGATTATAACAGGCTAGATTAAAAGAAAGAGTCCATGTCAAATACAATACAAAAAAATAAAATTTGAAATAAAAAATAAAATAAAATTAGCAAAAAGAGTCCATATCAAATACAATCTAGAAAAAAAATGAAATTTGGAATAAAAAATAAAATTAGCGAAAGAGTCCATGTCAAATACAGTTTAGAAAAAACTGAAATTTGGAACAAAAAAATAAAATTAGCGAAAGAGTCCATATCAAATACAATCTAAAAATACAAAATTTCGAATAAAAACAAAATAAATTTATCAATTTCATTTTCATACGAACTCCTAAGTAAATCGTTAAATAGATGTAATTCAGAAGAAAAATAAAATAAGCAATTTGATTTCCATATGACGTCCAAAGTTAAATCCCCAAAAAACTATAATCCAAAATAAAAATTAAAGAAAAATTAGTAATTGGATTTGTATACAAATTCAAACAACAATAGCTGAAATTCAGAATAAAAAATAAAATTCATAACTTGATTTAAATACAAATTCCATTGTAAAATTCCTTGAATAAGTGTAATTTGGAATAAATTAAAATTAGTAATTTGATTTTTATATGAATTCATAAGTAAAATCCTTAAATAAATATAATTTAGAATAAAAAATAAATCAGCAATTTGATTTCCCTAAAAAATGTAATTCATAATAAAATTAAATAAAAATTAGCAATGAGATTTGTATTTGAATTCCAACAAAAATAAAATAAAATTTGTAATTCGATTTGCATATGAATTCCAAAGTAAAATCTCGAGATAAGTAAGATTAATAATAAATTAAAAACTAACAATTTGATTTGCATACAAACTCCAATAAAAAATAACTACAATTTTGAATAAGAATAAAATTTATAATGAGGATAGCATGAATGGTGTTGGAGGAGACCAGAAAAAAGTGCAATGGCATTGATCTACCCTGCAAGAAGATATTGATCTATGGAGAAGCGAAGAGCCGAGGTGGTGACATCAAAGATGAGGACAATGTCGTGCTGCTTACGGGAGCCATTGAAAAGAAAGACCAGAGTCAAGCCATTCAACAAGGACAATGTCATTGAAGAGAAAAGGCAGAGTCGAAGAATCTACGGCTACGACAACGAGTGGTGAGTGTCGGTGTTGTTGAAGAAGTCAGTGGCCAAAGAAGCTTAATGATGGAGAAGCCATGACAAAAAGGAGATAAAACTTTGCATTGAAAACTAGCTATAGACGATATGAGGCTATCGGGTATCTAAGACTGTGCCATCACTAGTGAAGGATACGGTGTCATCGGTGATGGTGAGAAGGCTATCTGTATCATTAGACAACGACTAAAGTAAACATGCTGACATTAGCGAAAATAGGAGGTCATCGTGGTTAGTGAGGAAGCCATAACGTTGAGTTGGCCAATGATGAAGAAGAGGAATGGCCAATGCTGGAGAAGAGAGCATCGAGCACGTATAACATGTAACATCCCAAATTTTCTTTGGAATTTTAAAAATTATTTAAAGGTTAAAAAGTATTCTAAAAAGGAAAGTCAAAAATTAAAATTCAATGCAATGATGTGTTGAAATATTTTATTTGGGTTCCAAATAATTTTAGAAGCTTCTGTGAATTTTTCTGGAATTTTTGGAATTTATTTCATATTTTTCTGAGCTTTATTGAATTTTCTGGCAATTTCTAAAAACCTGAAAACAAAATTAGAAAAAAATAAAACCCTCTCCTCCCTCCTCCGGCCGCCACGTGGACGGCCAGATTGCCGCCCACGTCGTCGCCTCCATCCCGCCTTCACTGCCTCCCCGTTCGCCACGTGTACGGGCTCGATCCGCCACGCCGCCTCGCCCATCTCGACCATCCGCCCGCCTATCCCCACCGCCCGATCGCCATCCGACGCACGCGCGTCCCCGCTCTCTCTCTCTCCCGCGCCGCCACCTGCTTGCGCTCTCTTCCTCCTCCTCCGCCTCTCTCTCGGCGCGGACCCCACCCGCAGCCTCTCTCTCCTTCACTCACCGACCGCCTGAGCCCACTGTCAGCGCGTCTTCCTCCTCGCGCCGCCTTCCTTTTCCTCCTTCCCCTTTCCTTCTTTGCTCCGGCCGTCGAATCCGCACCGTAGCCGGCCTCGCCTCACCGCCTCCTCTCCGGATTTGGCACCCAATCGCCGCCGCAACTGATTTTCCCCAATCCCGCACCCCGTCTTTCCTTCTGCGCCCCCCTTTCCTTCTTCCCCTCTCTTTCCTTTCCGCCGCGCCATCTCTCCGCGAGGAATCTCGCCGCTCCTCTCCCCGACCCCTATAAAGCCGCCCCGCCTCCCTCTTCACACACCACCTCCTCCGCTTCCTTCTCCTCCCGGCATCGTAGCGCCCGAGCCGCGCGCTAAGCCGAGCACGGAGCTACTCCGCGAGGATTGCGGTCGTCTCCGCATCCTCGTGCCCCGCCGCCACCTCCTCGGTCTCCGCGCTGCGGCGAAGACCCTCCGCCCCTCGGCTGCGCCTCTACGCCTCTGGAGCCCCATCGCCGTCGACACCGAGCACGCACCAGCGCCTCTGGCCTCCTCTTCGCATTGTGCCCTTGCCGCCACCGCCATCCACCGGCGCCGACGAGCCCGCCATCCCCGCACGCCTACGGCCGCAACGCCACCGCGTGCGGCGTGGCGGTGGTGTGGCGCCATGTCGGCGCCACGCCGGCGCCACATCGCCCATCTTGCCCGCCAATGCCACGCCACCGTCCCGCCACCCGTGCCACCACCACCCCCTCTCCTCGTGGGCTCGGTCCATGGACCCATGGCCCACCGCCGCTGGGATTTATCCCGTCTCGACATCATGCCGATGCATTAAACCCAATTTCCGTTGAAAATATTTCTACTGAAATGAAAATCCTCGGTCGACATTTAATGTCGACGCCATAAATTCTTTTCCTTTAGAAAATAATTCCAGAAAATCTCTTTTTCTATTTTCTCTCTTTTCAAACTTCCCGGAGCCTGTTCTCCCTCGTTTTAACTCCGATTTGGCCCATTCAAATTTATAAATTCATCAAAAATTCCCCTCTATCCATTTATGGCCTCAATTCAAATTTTTGAAGTCAATTTGAATTTATTTGGATTTTATTTGAGTTATTTTCACGTGTAGATCGCATGACGATTCCGAGAATTCTTCGACGACGAATCACACCCACTTGAGGAGCAAGGCAAGTCACACTCCTTGACCATGTTGATCCCAGATTGCAAATAAAATTATGTTGATTTAAATTATATTGCATGCATATTTTTATTCAATATATTTCAATTCATTTTTAACTTTAGTTAATACCTGTTTGTTATTACCTCCTTTGACATTGCAAATCCGTATACCTTGCCACCCTAGAACCAAACTCTAGTTAGTACACGAGTATTGGCTGGAGGATTTTTAGAGCAAATGCTTAGACCTGCTTAGGCATAATATTTGTTTTTGGCATACCTTTTCACATAAAATGATAAGCTTTTGAACTGTATTCTTGACTTCGGTGAGTCAAGAAGGTTTATGAAACATTTTCAAAACAAAATATAAAATCTGGTTTAGACTTAGGCTAATGGTTAGGTGGTGGGTGAAGGCATGCACTGTTGTTCGGAGACACAGTGTTGATTGTCGTGCACATGGGGTATGTGGTTGGGCCTAAGTCAATTAAGGACCGGTGCGTGAGCTCTTGTTGCAAAGCCCTAGCGCACTACCACAAGGCTGGTATGGGACAGCCCTGGCTGAATAATTTGCGGGTCCCAACCTGAGTCATGCCGTAGGATGAAAGTGAGTGTGGCGTAGGCCATGAGAAGTCTCACTCGGCTCAAGAGGGGTCCCGTGCCGTGGAGTCCATCGGGATGAAACCTTAGAGTTGGCTTGGTCAGTTAACGGCTTTGCATTGTAAAGGCCTTGTCACGACTCCTAACCGCACACCTAAGGAAGTGTGTAATCTAGTGGTAAACGGATGATCGTGTCTTGTGGGTAAAGCCGCACAACCTCTCGCAGAGTGTATAATCTATCTCGATAGCCGTGCCCACGGTCATGGGCATGCCGAGTAAAGTTTTTCATGGATTAGACTTTAGTTTTAAAATGATTTATGAAACTCGGTGGTCGGAGCCACGTGGAATCTTTTGGGAAAGATGGACCGTGGGATGCCCGAGAATAGGTTAGTGTTTGGTCTGAGCCTACACTAACGGTATTAATTTTTACTACTGTTAATGTTCTTATTTATTGTATTAAATTCAGCAATTTCAATCTATTTATTGTATTATTTGAATCGCTGATTTTGCACAACTAACCCTATATGCCTCCCTTGTGGCCTTAAGCATTATATTGCATTTTTCCGTGTGGCTTGCGGAGTACAAGTTTGTACTCATTCTTGCTGTCTCATCACGAGAGGAGGACTACGTCGACTACGGTGAGGACCAGACGAGTAGGGCACGTCTTGCCGCCATTTGCACGTGGCGATTTGGGCTTCGTTTGTTTCCAGCTTGCTTCCGCAGATCCGTTGCTTTGAATAATGTTTGCCAATGGGCGATGATAAACACCGCCATAAGGCCTTACTCTTTTATTTGGAATAATATTGTCATATTGCTTGATATTTATCTTTGTTATCCGCTGTGTGCACTAGCTGATCCTGGACTAGTGCGATTTACACAGAGGATCCTGGAGTTGTCGCTCCGGGTTCCGACATAACATCATGCATATGTATACACATGCATGCATCTGTACAAAGTATAGGCGTACAAAAGTAGAGGAGTAAAGAGTTCGGGGTAGAGATGGCGCGGTTGTAGGGAATAGACCTGGGGCCACTGGAGAGAGCGTGATGGGTGTCCCTGATAGGGATCGACGATGGTTGCATACGTATGTGTGTTTGATATCACAATAGTCAACAATAAGCAATAATTAAAGAGAAGTAGAAAATAACTATGTGGTAGAGTATTACATTGGAAGAGGTAGCAACTGAGAGGGATTGATTAAAAATTGGCTTGCTGTTGAAGGTTGAAGCATAAAAAATGTGATGGCGAGAAGTGATAAAAGACACACGGTTCGGTAGGGCAGCCGGCCGCCATATGAGGGAAGATAAGTTCAAGATAGGTGACCCATGGTACATTGGTGTATGTGTGAGCAAAGCAGTAATATGGTAATTTGCCTCACACATAATTAGCATATTGCTTGAGATTAAACAGTGGTACATATGTTTGTATATATTTTGAAAAAGAGTAGCTAATGGAGATAGAATATTGGTATACAGTTACATGATCTATGCATGATGGAGAGTTGTTATGTTTCTAAGAACCATAACAACTAATTATACTTAGTAATTTTCTTCAATTAAAGCTCATGCTTCAATTATATTTCTCAAATTGTATTTTCCTTCAAGCTGCTATATTGTCATTTTCAATATTTATGATATATTAAAAATTAAAATAGTCTATAAGTTACATAAATATATTCTCAAATATCTAAGTTATATCAATTGATACTATAAACTTTAAAATAAATCCAACAGTGCAAATACGTGGGCTACCTTGCTAGTTCTTTGTAAGTTCAGAGGAAGGAAGTTCTGAGAAGCGCTCAAAATAGAATAGTAAGGATGCATTATGTGATGCATGAGAAAAAGAGAAACTCATTGGGGGAAAAAAAGCCGCACGCTAGTTATCGATCAAATTGAAGGGGAATTGAACGAACACTGCAACAGGATGCAAATTGAAGAGAAAGCTCGACGGAAGGTATATGCATTGTTTGTTTTTTCACTTCAAATTTCACGAGTTATAGTTGGGGTTGTTAAGGTCTTCTGGTAAAAAAAAAACCCCTTAGTCATTGATTACTCGTAGCCTCAGACTGTACATCTGATGAAAGTCATAAAAAAAATCTATTTGCCTTTTTCTAAATGAGATCACCAACCTGATGAAACTGTCAGACCTTTGTATGCAGTGGCGGAGCCAGGATTTCTCAGAGCGTCGAACCCAAAACTAAGAAGCTATAAGTCTATAACTAACATCAAATACTATCAGCACTGAGGTATAACAAAAGTACAAAACAAATACATAATCAAAATAAAATTTGAATTCCATGTTGAATGATACGACAAATTAGATAAACATAGCCAAAAAAAAGAATGTAACATACCACTAGCATGAGGTAATTTTTGCTTAATTAACAAAGATTTAGTTCATTTGAGCCTATCATATCTTCATCAACAATAGTATGAGAACTTGAATATGCAAAGATAAAATTGCATATGTAACATACAACTTCACGTCCTCACCTGCTCACGGGAGCCAGTACCGGCGGCGGCGGTAGAGGCCGGTGAATAGTGGGGGTGGGGTCGTGGCGGATTGGCGAAGAGGAGGCGGGGGCGGTGCCGCGGGCCGCGACAGAGAGGAGGCAGGGGCGGCGTCGCGGCGGAGAGGAGCTGTGGAGGCAAGGGGCTACATTGCGGCGGAGAGGAGGTGGGGAGCGGTGCCGCGGCGGAGAGGAGCTGTGGAGGCAAGGGGCTACGTTGCGGCGGAGAGGAGGTGGGGAGCGGTGTCGCGGCGAATTGGCAGAGAGGAGGCGGGGGGGCGGTGCCGTGGGCCGCAGTGGAGAAGAGGCGGGGGGTGGCATCGCGGCAAAGAGGAGGCGTGGGGACGGCGTTGCGGTGGAGAGGACGCGGTGGCCGGTGGGGGTGGCGTCGCGGCGGAGAGGAGCTAATCCGACAAGGGGCGACGTCACGGTAGAGAGGAAGCGGGGGTGGTGCCACAGCAGAGAGGAGGCGAGGGCGAGGGGGTGGTGCCACAACGGAGAGGAGGTAGGGGCGCGGCAGAGGGGAGGCGGGGGGCGGCGGTGCGGACTCGTGGGGGAGAGGAGGGCAGGAGGCGGTGCCGCGGTGGGGGGGCTGGCTAGCTGGGGGCGGTGGAGTCGCGGAGAGGCGACTGGTGTCTGGGGAGGCGATGAATTGGCGATTGGCGAAGGGGCGACTAGGGTTAGGGTATTACGGGTGCTGCCGCTCCGCTTCCATTGGGGCAATGGGCCGCTGCCGCTCTGCCTCTGCTGAATTTGATTTGGTCAATTGGGCCGATGCCGCTCTGGCTCCGCTGATCCGCTTCATTGGGCCACTGGGCCAGCTGGATAACTTCGAGCCCGCTAAGAAGACTCGGGCCTGATACTATGTAATATTTTTTTTGCATATATTTACTAAATTTTTTTGCTAATATTTTCTTTGAGCCGTTGCCTAACCAATCCGAGGCCTATCTCCGCCCCTATTTGTACGTAATCAACCCAGTTATAGATTTCTGTTCAAGTCAAAGTCTGTCATTCAGTCAGACATTCAGACAGAGAGAGAGCTATGGACTCCACTACAAGACCCATGAATGATGCTGGTGCTCCCAAGTCCCAACAACAAGGACTCTTGGATCTTCCTTATGCGAAATTCTGGCCGTCGGATGTAAAAAATCCAGTGGCCTGTTTGGCTGTTTGCTTTCCATGGCCGGCCAGGTGCAGTGGGCAGGTTTGACAGCGCGGCATGTGGGCCGACCTGACCTCACTAGACCTACCTTGGGATGTTGTGCCTTCTCTGAGTGCTGACCGTGAGTCCATGCATGACGCTCGGAGTTGAAGATCACACGCACACAAGTACACGTCACTGTGCCTTCGGGCCCGTCTCTACCCTCCTCCGGAACAAATACCCGTCGGTCAACCTCTATGTTACCATTTTCCTCCGCACGAGCATGTGGAATCCTCCTCTGCACGCGCAAGCTGGTGGTCTTCTTCCTCCAGACCGTTCGCAAGCACAAGACCCACCGAAATCCACCTCTACAGACACGTGTCGGTTGCCATTCTCCTCTGTGCTAGTCAATCAAAACTCGTAGTTTTAGATTTTAGATAATGAAACATACCTAGGTTCTAGATTAAAAAAAAAGTTTTAGTATATTTCATGTTTCAGGATACAAAGAAGTTTCATCATGCTTTAAGTTTTAGATTTCATAAAAGTTTCAGCATGTTTCAATTTTCAGATTTGAAAATTTTAACATGTTTTAAGTTTCAGATTTCAAAGAAGTTTCAGACAATAGGTTTTGAGTTTCAAAATTGAAACCTCATATTTAAGAAGTAAGTTTTAAGTATCAAAATTGTAACTTGAAGTTTCAGGAACGAGTTTTATGTTCCTTAGGAAGTGAGTTTCAAATTTCACACGTGAGTTCCAAGCAAGTTTCAAACATGTATCAGTGGATTTTAAAAAAAAACAAATTTGAAATGTTTCAAGTCCATATTTCATGTTCCAAAGATTTCGAAGAGGAGTATAAATTTTAGTGAGTTTCAACAATATTCAGAGCTGTTTCAAGCATGTTTCAAAGATCAAACTTCAAGTTTCATGTAAATTTCAAGCAAGTTTCAAATTTTGGAAGAGATTCAAACAAATGTTCGAAGACGACGATTCACCTGGGTTCCTCTCCATCCGAGCTGCTTCCTTCACCGTTCAACCTCCGCCCTCGTCGTCGTTGAACGCACAGCTCAGTTGCTGCTTGTCCTGTGCATGCCACCGCGCCCGCACGCGCCGCTACTTGACCAACTCGCGAGTGCCACTACTGCAATGAGTGCTCGCGTCGTCGCCATGCGATGGTGGTTTGTCTGCAACGGTTGGCTGTGAGGATATGAATGAGCTGCCACCGTCCAACCTCGACTTCCACGACGAGCTACCTTGCCTTCGTTGAGAGAGAGAGAGATGTCAGAGGTGTGGATAAGCTTTTTGTGGTGAAGACTGTCTATTGGGATGACTTGGAGAGGCGACAAAAACAATGAAAATAGATGGGATCACAGATGACTAGCTATTGCAAGGGGATCTGATTGCTATAACCTATTCTGTTAGTTGGTGATAGAATGGTACACCGCTGTATAGTTTTTCTTCAAATAAAACAAAAGTACAAGGTACACTCGCACGTTCAGCTACTTCCATTCATGAAATCCAGACACATCAATGGAGCGTATAAACACATATATTTCTTAGCGAAATATGGGTGTTTTACTTATACATTTGCAATTCATTGAAATTAAACAAGAATAAGTAAAGACAACACCGAGTGTCGATTTATTAAATTGTCACTATAACGAATCACGGTGACAAGTACCACAGCCGACCTATTATATCATTTGGTGTCTACCATATTAGGGAGGGCATCCTGGTGGCGGTGGGTTGTTGGGGCTATTTGTCTTACACGAGGGCCTTGAGCCTGCCAGTTGCTGCAGATATAGGTGTTTGAGAAACTGGATGATAGGATGTTCGCCGGAGGTGGCCCCGCCGGCCCATTCGTCGCCTTCCAGCCGCCGCGCCGAGCCTAACACGACCAACAGCATAAGCATTGCCATCGTCAGTGGCAAAACAAACTCCCTCGTCATGGCCATATATATGATATGGACCTAAAGCACTCGAACAGTACTAGTGTATCTTTCTAGCTATACGTACTTCTATTAGTTTCTAGCTAGCTAGCTTCTTCAACCTGCTGTTAGGTAAGCTAGCTATTCACGAGCTTTCTGCACGATGAAATGTTGAGCGATGTGCGTGAGCATATATATAGGAACGGAAGCTTTGCGAAATTTCCTCGAGCATTACGTGCGCGACTCGACAGCGCGGCGTTCAACTCACAACACGAGCTGCATGCACGCGGTGTTCCTACGAGTACGCGCGTTCTAGTTCCATGGTCGTTAGAAGGGAAAAAAAAAAACTGCAGTTACAATCGATTTGTCGCCGACGTGACGTTCAGCGCCGGTGCCCTCTGCCGTACGTGGGTTCCGAAACACACCACCACGTCACGGCATGTCACTGGGAACATCTGGTGCCGTCAAGCAACTCGAGCAGTACTCGACCATAGCTGATAGCTCAATTAGCTTGTCTGTTCTTTACGGCTGTGGTTTATAATTTTTGGTTGAAATTTTTGAATTTTGACTGTTTACGGTATAGATTACGGAGAGACATATACTTATTTGTGATTTTGGCTGGTACAGTTGTTGAGCTTTTAACGTGTAGATCGTTTAAATTGTAGAACCCGTCTTGAAAAAATATCTCATTTAAAAGTTAGGTACTGTAGCAAAAATCAAAAACCGTCAGCTTTTGAGATAAAGAACAGACCTTTGTTCGGAACCAGGTTAGGAATTATCTCCCTCGAGCCAAGCTCTGTGCAGGGTTCGTCGTGCCTCGTGCGAGAGAGCATGTTATTTCCCAGCATGCAACTTGATTATGTTCATGGTACAACAGACGCGTACACTTGGCACAAGAAGGAACGAGCGCTTTGTTGGTCGGAAACTTTGTGATACGTGGCTGCATGCATGCACGAGCAACGTTAAACATGCACAGGCATGCAACCACACGCATGTTCAGATGGCCAATTAAGCCAAAGGAACGATCGAGATTGTTCGATCCAAATTATTTGCTGATTGGCTCCTTTTGGTTTGCCATACGTACGTAGCCTAACATCCAATTCAAAGAGCAAGAACGTTAATATCACCAAGAACATCAATCAAACAAAGAGCGGCCAACGTTTGCGTCCAGAAGCTAGGTATATTAATTGGGGTATTTTACCACAAATTTCATGAGTATTTATATTTGGAGTTGGTCAGGTATTTTCGTCCAAAAAATATCTTAGGTTAGGTATTACTAGTATCCTATTATATATTTTAATATACGTTGTATTTTACAATTTCTGAGTATATACCTTTAAAAATATTTGTGAGTATATACCTTATTTAAGATAATTCAATTGAGTTGAATATAAAAATTATTATTTTCTTATATACATGAACTTTTTGTCACGAACCAATTAATTTAGGTCTTTTCGCATGCACAATATACGTTGCATTTTACAATTTCTGAGTACGCACCTTTAAAAAAAATTTGTGAGTATATACCTTATTTAGGCCTTCAACAATTTTTGTTGCGTGGTACAGTAAAAGACTCTAGCGCGAATTTGTATGGCATGTGTTTACTTAATTAATTTTAAAAGGAATGCCGTTGGAATTAATCTTTAAGAGGGTATATACTCACAAATTATCTAAAAAAGGTATATACTCAAAAATGAATTTAATTTACCTGTTAACAAAAAAATCAAAAGAAAATCCCAACATACCATCATAAAAAGAAAACAAATTGCCTAGTTCAAATAATTGCCAAATGAATTCATTGTCAACCGTATGAATGATTTATGGAAGCAAACTCACTTACCAAATCAAAATTCTCTAACGGGTTGGACCTCAAGTTATCTCTAGAAATATCCATTATGATTTACACGAATTTCAAAGCAATCAGATGGTTCTTAGGAGTGGTGCCTGGCACCATGGAGCCCTCGTTATTTATACTATATATATATATATATATATATATATATATATATATATATATATATATATATATATATATATCTTTACTATATAAAAGAAGGAGTTGGTGGTTGGTGCGGCCTCTCCCACCACCACCCCTTCTAACAACAAAAGGTAGACTGACGTGGAGGTCCACCCGCCCCACCCACAAAAAAATCTGCTCACCGACATATGGCCCTCCCACTCTATCTCAGAAACTGTGCGCTGCCTCCTCCGACCGAATCTTCCTCCCACCTTCTCCAATCTCCCATGTCTCCCCACGTTCTCCCCGTCTCGAAAGTTCTCCTCGTCTCCCTGCCTCCTCCTCCCCCCGCTGCGCCTCCTCCCGCCCCTCGCGCGCGCCGCCTCCTCCTCCCACCTCGCGCCGCCGCCTCCCCTCCCTCCCACCCCACCCCGCGCCGCCGCCTCCTCCCCCCACCTCCGCTCCGCCCTCACCTCCTCCTCCCCCACCCCACCCCGCGCCGCCGCTCCTCTCCTCCGCTCCGCCTCGCCTCCTCCACCGCTCCTCCGCGCCGCCGCGGCCCCTACCCTCCCTCCAACCCCGCGCCGCCGCGCCTCCTCTTCCCCCCACTCCTCCGCTCTGTCGCTTCCTCCCCCGCTCCTCCACTCTGCCGCCTTCTCCCCATTCTCCTCTCCAAACCCCGTACACCTCCCCAGCCATGGCCACTGCCAGCAACGGCAACAGCAGCGGCGTCGAGCTCCTCTCCATCCCCAAGGAGGGCGAGCGCATCATCGCGCCGACGCGCCGCCCCGACGGCACGCTCCGCAAGGCCATCCGCATCCGCGCCGGCTACGTCCCCTAGGAGGAGGTCGCCATCTACCAGTCCAAGGGCGCCCTCGTGAGTCCTCGCCCCCAAACTTTCCCCGCGTCAAAGCTGCGTCGTTCTTCGATTGTTGTTCTTACTAGCGGGACTTAAGGTTTCTATTTGTTTCTTGCTCGGTGCAGATGAGGAAGTCAGGACCCGACGAGCCACCGGGGTACGACCTGGCGCTCGATGTCAAGCCCAAGACGAAGGCGGCCAAGCGGAACGAGCGGCGCAAGGAGAAACGGCAGCTGGTAGGCTTCCATATCTGGTGATTGCGTCGCCATTGATGTTAGGGAAATCGTCGGATTTGGTTGAATTGACTTGGATATAGGTATTCATTTGCGTGAACTAACTTGAAAGATGCAATTGATGACATAATTGCAAATTAAGGATCAGCAATCATTTATTTGTCCGGTCATGTAGGTAAGTTTTTGATCATCGCATTTGAAGAATTCATTTCAATCGCCCTAGATGCGAGCAGAACCGTTCGAATATACCCAGAGATTAAACATCCAGTTTTTATCAAGAAGCATGTAAGTCCCCTTGTTCTCAGGAAGCAATAAGTACTTTATTAGGATTCTCGTCATTCTCTAATTAAGTCTTTTCCATCAAGAAATTATGCTTAGATGCTGATGGTATACATAAATTTCCTATGAAATGATTATAGTATGGGATAGCTGCTTAGCTTTTGCAAGGCAATCAAATGATTTTAATATCGGGCAAACAAACATGCCTCAAGATATTGCTTTGTATTGTGTTTTTTCCTCATAAAGAATTTGTTTTTGTCACAAGTCACAACTGAATTGCTTTATCGTGCATTCCTTGGTTCCTGGAAGAACATACCCTGCATGTTCTCTTCTTTTGATAGACGGGTGGTGACAACAATGCAGTAACTGATACATTTTACCTAAAAGTGCTATAGCTTGACTTTGATGAGCTTACAATGCGAAAACTTTGAATTAGTTCAGAACAATCTTAGGATAATTTTCCAAATCTGAAGTGTCGTAAGTAAGGAGTTTGTATTCTACTCTTGACAGGTTAAGTGGGCTGATGGAAAGAAGTTTGAGGGCAAATTTGTGGATACCTTACTAAAGTACGGATATAAAGGTCAATATATGTCAGAAAACTGGCTAAAACAGCCATTGTTTATACAATCGTTTGCACCCACTTCCCTCATACATGTCTCAAAATTGACAGACTCCCCCAAGATTTTTCTGATTGATGATTTCACAGTGAGAACACAAGACACAAACCAGGTACAAATCTTGTGTAATAAAATGTATCTTATACATCTATTTCAATGGTATGAAAGAAAACTGAATGATATGCTGGATGAACTACCTCCTTGCGGTGTTCATTTTTGTGCAACATCAGCGGAAGCATCTGTATGGATATTACTTATGTTTTTTTTTTGCTTGCAGTCATACTGGGAAATCACTTCAGATAGCTACCTTGGATATATTAGGAACTATGTTGTTGGCCTTGGTCCATGGAAAGAGACTGTTGTTCCAGTTGCAGAAAACTATTTGATGACACCAACTGATCTTATTGCGAGAGCACATGCTCATAAGCTCCAGGTGTGATATTTTTCTGTACTCTACAATTATCTGGAGTTGCATAATTACATGGATAATCATAAAGTAGTACGTACAAGCTGCGCTAAATTTTATGTATTGACTGCCATATTTCTGAGTCCAACATACTTCAGAGTTCAGACTACCTTCAGCATTTGTTCTGTTTAAGTGTATCTGGTCCGTAGTCACTCCGAATAACCAGAAGAACATAATGAAACATCCTGTCTCTTGTACTTCGATTTCATGAGCATTGGCCAATTAGTAATCGAATGCATTGGAACAAAACACATGACCTAGCTGCGACATCCGAATCAAGAACTCACAATCGTGTCCGCCTTCACCTTTTCTGTCATGAATTGGGAGGAGTGCGTTCATTTAAAAAGTCCCAAGTATGCATGGCCAAGTTTAGCCGACTTCGCTTGACTTAATGGCTCTTGGTAAACTCAAATTTGACACATTAGGGTGTATTAAGCTTGTTGTAAATAGTGCTGAAGGACCAAATTGTTGTTCTACTGCATGTCACCTTTTCTGGCCTGTAGCATACATATTTCATGACAGTATTGGCAGGATGTCAGTTAATTTGTATCCGGAAGCATTGTTAGAGTCAATCTTATTTTAGTAGGTCCAATGTTCAAGAAGGCGCAATGTGCTAGGCGGGCGGTAAGCAGGGGCCTAGCACCTAGGCCGAAGGAGGGCGAGCACATCATCGCGCCGACGCGCCGCCTCGACGGCACGCTCCGCAAGGCCATCCGCATCCGCGCCGACGTCCCCCAGGAGGAGGTCACCATCTACCAGTCCAAGGGTGCCCTCGTGAGTCCTCGCCCCCATACTTTCCCCGCGTCAAAGCTGCATTGTTGTTCGATTTGTTGTTCTTACCAGGGGGACTTAAGGTTTCTACTTGTTTCCTGCTCGGTGCAGATGAGGAAGTCAGGACCCGACGTGCTGCCGAGGTACGACCTGGCGCTCGATGTCAAGCCCAAGACGAAGGCAGCCAAGCAGAACGAGTGGCGCAAGGAGAAACGGCAGCAGGTAGGCTTCCATATCTGGTGATTGCGTCGCCATTGATGTTAGGGAAATCGTCGGATTTGGTTGAATTGACTTGGATATAGGTAGGTTTCTTGTGAACGTGTTATGAACTAGATGATAGGGTCATATTAAAACATGTTTTCTGGATAGATGGTATCTGCAAAAATAATATGCATTTTTTGGTGATGTTGTTTCTTTTTATTCTACATATGGCACCAATCAGTATAGCCTGTTGGGAACTTGTTTTGTCATTCATCTGAAATTTGGTTTAAGGACCATTTCATTTATGTATAAAACTTACTTAGGAGTTAGGTCATCCAAATCTTTTAAGAAGTTCAATTTATTCGGTTTGTAAAGAAAATTAGCAGAAGGTGATATACGACTACAAAAGAAATTAACATAAGGAAATTATTTATAAAATCTTGTTTATGGAACACTATCCCACTAGAGAGTGCAAGGGCACAATTTTTCTTTCATAGATTTGCTCATTACGACTACTACAGCTTATTGTATATTTTCATTTGAAATAAAAGTATGCTAGCCTTCTTAAATGGCCTGATGATGATACCTTCTTCTATTTATTTTACCACCATTACTATATTAACGCACGTTGCGATAGCCCTTGGTTTCTATAATTGTTTTTTGAGGAATCTGAGCATTGCATTGAAGTTATATTTGTATACCCACATGATGAATGCATGTAGCATGGATATTAATTAGTTGCAAAATTTGATTTTCCGTTGCAACGCACGGTACATGACTAGTATATATATATATATATATATATATATATATATATATATATATATATATATATATATATATATATATATATATATATATATATATATATATATATATATATATATATATATATATATATATATATATATATATATATTCGTGATTAGTTTCTCTAGGACATATCTAACAGATTCAGTAAAGAATATCTACTAAATTAGTTTTAAAATTATGAAGTAATATATTTATCTATTTATATAGTAATATCCCATAGCCGATGCTATAATTCAACTTAATTAGGGTCAACTAGATTAAGTGTCATTTGCTTTTCTTTTTAAAAAATTTCTAGCATATTTTTTTAATAACATTCAATGGCCACTGTGGTTCAAATTTAATTATGTCTTACCTAATAAAGGTCAGATATTTTTTCTTTTTTGTGAGAGTTTGTAGAATGCTTTTTTTTATTGGCAGCTGTAAAACGACTGTATGTTCTTTTATTATATAATAGATAGATGGTGTCAGCAACACGATGAAAGGCATCATACGTTTGTACGTAGCTATCCCAGTCAGAGTTTAATTTTCTTTTCAAGTCAAAGTTAATCGTTCAGTCGGGCATTCACAGAGATCGAGACAGCATTAGAGAGAAGACCCATGATGCTCGTGCTCCCGACAACAAGGACCCTTGGATCTTCCACAGGTGCGAATCTGGCCGTCAGATGCAAACGCTCAAGTGGCCGGGTTACCTTCCATGGCCGGCAAGTCCGGTGGGCAGGTCACCGCGACAAGTGGGCCGACGCTACTAGGCCCACCTGGGATGCTTTGACCATGCTCGGAGTCGGACATCGCACGGACACAAGAACACGGTGCACCAGCGCGTACTACTACTTGCATTCATAAGATCCATTCACATCACTGGATCGAATCAGACGAACAGTAATGCTTAGCAACACATTGAGAACCCAAATTGCCCACAAAAGGCTAGCTGCCACTTTATTTAAATATGAACCGTTGCAATTTGATTGGAATTCAACAACAAAAGAAATCAATACAAAAGATCAGAGATCGCATGCATTGTTATTCTACCGAACCGCACAGAGAAATATCAATCCGGCCTATAGTTCTTCTTGTCCATCTGTTGATGTATAGCTAATTAAAGGGTATATATATTGCTGTTATTTGGTGCACGTCTACCTTGGTGGTGGTGGTGGTGGGCATCGGACGTTTGGGCTATTGGTTGTACAAGAAGGTCCAGGCCGCAGTAGCTGTTGTTAGATCTGCTTTAGGGATCTCCTAGAATTTAGATCTAGCGGGTTCTTCTGTTCGTTCAGATTCTTGAGATAAAACCGAGAGGGAGAGAGAGGTACCAACCGTCCGATGTAGAGGAGGAGGGGTTGGCCATCACGGGTTCGCTCGGTGAAGTCTGCGCACGGGCAGCGACAGTCGGGGAAGAAGGTGGCGAGGCTCCCTGGCGGTGGTCGTTCCCGTCGCTGGAGCGCCCCCTCTTAGATCGGATTAGGGTTTTGTCGGTGGTGATGGTGGCGGCACGGTGAACCTCGTCGTGCGTGCCGCCCCGGCCCCCACCTCTATTTATATGGCGCTGGCGACAGGGGCCCACCAGCCAATTGGGCTGGGCGCCCCCGATCAAGGCGCGGTCAAGGGGTTGGCATTTGGCCGTTGGGCCAAATGTCTGAGATCACCCTAACATTCTCCCCCTTGATCTCAATCTATGCTTACTTTAATTACTTTTGACTTTACTCATTCCATCGTAGATTAGTGCATAGAACATGTCTCATCGTCACGGTCAATCGCCGATAGATTTAACAGCTACAATACACCTCTGTTATGAAATAGTTACTTTAATCTTTTGGGCCATCTTTTAGTCCAGGAATCATATGCTTTCCCTTAAACCCATGCCGGCTATATGTTCTCTGAACACGTTGGGTGGTAAGCCTTTAGTAAGCGGATCCGCTAACATCTTTGCGGTACTTATATGCTCAAGACTTATAATTTGATCCCGAACTTTATCTTTCACAACATAGTACTTTATGTCAATGTGTTTGGCAGCACCACTTGACTTATTGTTGTGGGCATACATTACTGCGGGTTCATTATCGCAGTACAACTTAAGTGGTCTATTGATGTCGTCAACCACTTTCAAACCGAGTATGAACTTCTTTAGCCGTTCACCGCCCGTAGCCTCATAACATGCTACAAACTCGGCATACATTGTGGACGATGTAGTGACGGTTTGCTTTGAGCTTTTCCACGATATAGCTCCTCCGGAGAGTGAACACATATCCGGATGTAGACTTTCTATCATCTCCGCAAAATCGAATCAGATACCCCACTATATGGAGTGAATCTGATTTTTCGTATGTCATCATGAGGCCTTTTGTTCCTTGCAAATAACGCAAGACTTTCTTTATCAATTTCCAATGTTCTATTCCGTGATTGCTCGAATCGCCAAGTAACCCGGTAACAAACGCTAAGTCGTATGCGTGTGCATACTTGAGCATCTTGTAAGCTTCCGACGGTGAAGCATATGGAACCGTTTTCATTTGATCGATCTCATATGGTTCTGGGCATTGAAAATCCCCATATCATCGCCCTTGACTATAGGTGCAGGTGAAGGACTACATTTATGCATACCAAATTTTTAAGATTTTCTATGTATGTCTTTTGCGATAGTCCCAATGTCCCTTTGTTTCTATCCCGTGAATTTCGATCCCTAGAACGAACGAAGCTTCACCAAGATCTTTCATATCAAAGTTTGAGGACAAAAATTTCTTTGTCCCAGAGTGCACTAACATCACTACTAGCTAGTAAGATATCATCCACATACGTGATTAGGAAGATAAACTTCCCATCTTTAAACTTTGCATAAACACGCTTGTCCTCTACATTCTCTTTAAACCCAAATTTTCTTATTGTCTTGTCAAACTTCAAGTACCACTGTCTTGAAGCTTGCTTTAACCCATAAATCGATTTCTTTAGGCGGCATCCCATTCTTTCATTTCCTTCCACGACAAAACCCTTGGTTGTGCCATGTAAACATTTTCCTCCAAATCCCCATTAAGAAATGTCGTCTTTACATCCATCGATGTAACTCTAAATCATAATGTGCTACTAATGCCATTATGATTCTGAAGGAATCTTTACATGAGACCGAGAAAAGGTCTCATTGTAATCAATCCCTCCTCTTTGCGTAAAGCCTTTTGCCACAAGTCGCGCTTTGTATCTTTCTACATTCCCTTGGGAGTCAAGCTTTGTCTTGTAGACCCATTTACACCCTCTGCTTTGGCTCCTTTAGGAATAATTTCTAAGTCCTGCACTTTATTTGTCTTCATGGACCTCATTTCCTCTTCCATGGCCTCAAGCCATTTTGAGGAATTTTCGCTCTCATGGCTTCTTCAAATGAGGTGGGATCATCCTCCATTTGAAATTCCTCTGTATGATAAATCTGATAATCATCGAAATAGCCGATCTTCTTACTCTTTGAGACCTCCTCGGGCCTCCTCATTTGGTACATCTTCTGCTTGAGGTCTTGTTGCTCCCCTCATCGTGGCAATAGGTTATATAGGATCTGAAAAACAGTTCCTCATTATCATTCATTGTTGCCACAGGAGGAACAATAACAGCCGGCACCACAGTTGTCTTGCACCGTTGGTGCGATGACAGCAGAGATAGTGTGAAGAATGGCTCTTGAATCATCGGAGTGGGCGCATACACCCGCTTCTCTTCAAGATCAATCTCACGAGCTACCATACTTCCTCTCATCATTTCATCCTCTAAAAGACAGCGTGTCTCGTTTCTACAAACTTTGTATATCTGTCAGGCAAGAGAAACGAAAACCTTTTGATTTTTTTGAGTTGCCAATGAAATGGCAACTAATCTGCTTTGGGATCAAGCTTCCCAAGGTTTGGGTTAAATACTTTAGCCTCAAGAGACTCCCCACACACGTAAGTGGTTTAGTGAGAGAAATCTTCCTGTCCACAACTCGTACGGTGTTTTGGGCACCGACTTACTAGGCACTCTGTTGAGAATATGAATGGCGGTTTTCAACGCCTCCATCCATAAACTCAATGGCAGTGTGGAATAGCTCATCATGCTTCGCATCATATCCATCAGGGTACGGTTGCGTCTTTCAGCTACTCCATTTTGCTGAGGTTCGCCCGGTGTAGAATACTGGGCCACTATGCCATTTTCCTGTAAAAACCTTGCAAAAGGTCCAGGAACTTGTCCATATGGGGTATGTCGACCGTAGTACTCCCCCCCACGATCAGATCGGACTATCTTAATCTTTAAATCGTGTTGGTTTTCAACTTCAGCCTTAAATATCTTGAATTTTTCCAAGGCTTCATTTCTTTCTTTGATTGGATAAATATATCCATAACGGGAGTAATCATCCGTGAATGTTATGAACGAGTCATATCCATCCACACTTTTCACAGGAAAAAGACCACAAATGTCTGTGTGAATTATTTGTAGAACTCCTGTGCTTCTTTTGGCGTCTTTCTTAATTTCTTTACATATTTTCCTTTAATGCATTCTCTGCATTGTTCTATGTTTGAGAACTCTAATGGAGGAAGAATATCATTCTTAACTAATCTTTCTATTCTCCCCATCGAAATATAGCCTAAACGACAGTGCCATAATTTCGACGATTCATTATGAGTTCTCTTTCGTTTCCTGTTTACATTCGTAGACGAGGATTCAATCACTTTCTTGCACGCGACGTTCCCATTATCGCATACGACATTCACATCATCACATAATGATAACAAATAAAGCTCATTTTGTAAGATGGTAAGACCAACACATTCTTTATTAAACATTATTTCACACTTGCCATTTCCAAAATTACAATCATAACCATCATTGTCCAAATTTGAAACACTAATCAAATTCCTCTGTAAAGAGGGAACATAAAGGACATCTCTAAGTAAAAGAGTGAAGCCATTAGCTAGCTCTAATGAAAGATCGCCAACGGCTTCAACTTCAGCTTGGACTCCATTTGCGACTTTAATGCATCTTTCTTTTCTTTGCGTAGTCCTCGTCGAACGGAATCCTCAGAAAGAATTAGCAACATGAACAGTTGCTCCTGAGTCAATCCACCAAGTGGATTTCGAATATTGCACATACAGGGATTCATTTATATAGGTAATAATGTTCTCACCTTTCTTTGCCATTATCATCTTTAAATAATCAGGACAGTTCTTCTTGTAGTGTCCTGTCTTCTTGCAGTGAAGACACTGATCTTTGTCTACAGCAAATTTATTCTGTTGAGGCTGATGGACAGGGGCTTTTCCCTTGTTCTTTGAGGAGAAGTTACTGTTGAAGTTCTTTTTCTTGTTGTTTTTCACATAGTTGATAGAAACACCATGTGAGGATTTAATTCTTTCCTCCTCTTGCACACACATAGCTATGCACTTTTCCAAGTCCCATTTCTCGGGCTGCATATTGTAGTTGACAACTAAAGTGTCAAACTCTTTCGGCAAGGAAGCAAAAACCAAATGAATAAGGAACTCATCCTTGAGAGCCAAATCCATTGGTTTAAGCTTGGATGCCAAGTTGCTCATCCTTAGTATGTGCTCTCTTATGCCACCGCCATTATTACAGTACCTTTCTCACAAGTCGCTTAATCAGTGTGTAGCATAAGTCTTTGAAGAGCCAGTGAACCGACTCTTTATTTTATCAAGGTACTCTGTGATGTTGTCACACTCTGCGATTGAGCCCACAATTGCGAGCTCAATTGTGTTCTTTATCACAGCCATACATTTCTTGTTGGTGTGATCCATTTCTTATGCTCAAGGTCATAAGACATCCGTAAGGGAGTATGATCCTCTGTCTTTTTGCCAAGCAAGATCATCCTCATTTTGATCCTCACCGGTGCCATAGGCTCAATGGGACGTCTTTGTAGTGAGGACCACCCACCTCAGCCAAGATAAACGTTAAGTCTATCTTTTTCTTCCACTCTCCATAATTATCTCCTTTGAGAGTGGGGATCTCTTTGATACAACTCAACAAGTTGTATCCGCTTGAAAAATAGTTCAAATAAAGTGAGAACGTAACAGCAAAATTATATGCCTTATTTCCAACGTTGGTCAAAACTACGACATACAATTAAATCAATTTTATCTATACATTAAATCTACATCATCGTTGGGCGGAAATAGAAATAATGCATAAAATCATCAATTAAAAATTATAATACTGTTATTATCAACGTTGGTCAGAAAATAACAATATCATAAATCTCTGGAAATTATATCTATTTTTTCCAAAATTAAATTCTCCCGTTGGTTCGAATTTAATAATGAAAAATCAATCAACATTAACTTTTGCAGCGGAAACTGTAATTATTCAAAAAATAATTCATCATACAGAAGCATTATTCTGTACACATTTAATCTCTGAAAAATTAACACGTTGGTGCAAAACAAATTACAGAGATTTTGGATCAAATTTCATTGAAATTCATCAAAAAATGCTTCTGAAATTAATTAAACATCAATTTTCGGATTTACTGTTCATACGGCCAATTTGGCCTGTTCAGCCCGGCCACGGCCCACGGCGGCTGCTCGCCCCGCCACGCGCGCTGCCGCTGCTCGCCCACGCTGCGCCCGCGGCCCGCGCGCGACGCGCGCTCCTTGGCCCATCCCGCACGATCGCAGCCCCAGCCGCCTCACGCGCGCGCGGCCGCCTCGCGCGCGCTCGCGCCCATCACCGTCGGATTCGCATCGACGGCTCTCGCGCTCGCGGCGGCGCGCGCTGCGGCGCCAACCCGGGCTGGGCGCGAAACCTTCGCCCGCTGGCCGACCTCGCCTCCGCGCGAATCTCAGCCGTCCGATCGCCATCGACGGCTGAGCGGCGTTTTCGCCCGATCAAAACCCGCGCGCGGCCGGACGCCCCGTAACCCTAGTTCATTCCTCCTCTCCCCTCTCTCGCCTCGTGCCCGAGCGGTCTCAGCGACGGCGGCGGCGACTACGTCCACGCCGCCTGAGAAGGAGAAGAAGACCGGCGTCGCCATGGGCCCTCTCGCCGGCGTGCGCGCTCCCCTTAGAGGGAGCGCACCGCCGTCGAGCGGCTCCGTGCCGGCGAGCCCAAGGCTCGGCCGATCTCCCGCACGCCAGCGATGACGACGGCCCGGCGACGACGGCCAGGTAAGCCCAGTCGTTTCTTTTCTAGGGTTAGGGTTAGCTCTTCCCCTCTTTTCTTTCTTTTTCTTTTGCCCATCTAAGATCTACGCTTAGGGTGCTCTGATACCATTGTTAGATTTGCTTTAGGGATCTCCTAGGGTTTAGATCTAGCGGGTTCTTCTGTTCGTTCGGGTTCTTGAGATAAAACCGAGAGGGAGAGAGGGGTACCAACCGTCCGATGTAGAGGAGGAGGGTTGGCCATCACGGTTCGCTCGGTGAAGTTCGCGCACGGCGGCGACGGTCGGGAAGAAGGTGGCGAGGCTCTCGGCGGCGCGATCTCCCGGCGGTGGTCGTTCCGCCGCCGGGCGCGCCTCTTAGATCGGATTAGGGTTTTGTCGGTGGGGATGGTGGCGGCACGGTGAACCTCGTCGTGCGTGCCGCCCCGGCCCCCACCTCTATTTATATGGCGTTGGCGACATGGGCCCACCAGCCAATTGGGCTGGGCGCCCCCGATCAGGGCGCGGTCAAGGGGTTGGCATTTGGCCGTTGGGCCAAATGCCTGAGATCACCCTAACACCTGTAGGTACAGGTGTCTGAGAAACTGTATGATAGGGTGGTCGCCGGAGCTGGCCTTGCCGGCCCACTCGTCGCCTCGCAGCCGCCTCGCCGAGCCTGACACCGCCAGCAACATCAGCACTGCCATCATCAGCGGCAAAACAAACTTCCGCGTCATGGCCATGTGCGTACGAGAGGCTAGCTGGTTCTGGTGTCTCTCTCTGCGTCAGAGCTTCTCTAGATCTTGATGAGACCGGAGTTTTGTCTGTGAGGCTTCAGAGGTGCATTGGAATAGGAGGAACGCCGTGCCTTTGTCTCGGCGGCGGATGCGTGTTATATGAGCAAGGAACATCCCCTTGCATGGAAATACAAAGTTGTGATTGCATGCGTTGAGCAGTTCGGCAAGAATACAACAATATGGTCTAACCTACCAAAGATACATAAGCAAGAGATCTGTGCTACCATAACTAGCTGCTCACGCATCATACTTTGCCATATTTGATTACAACACTCAGGTACTATTCTATCTAACACGCCCCCTCAATCACAGTCTTGACCTACTGGTCGCTACTCGCTACTCCAAACCGAAGCAGGCGAGTCATTTGTAATTCCAGGCCCGACGTCAAGAGCCGTATAAATTTCTGCATTACGAGTTCCACACGGTTAGGCAACTTGATGACTAGTGGGTACGTAGGAGTATTTGCAGAGTCAAGATTCAAGACTATACTCTGCTGTAAGAATCACGGAGGTCAGTGGGAAAAAGCTTGCAATTAACGTCTGGCGAATCTGTTCTTGTTATACTCGCGACCGGGATTATTCCAAATTTCAAGGACAGCCACATCTGGTAACAAAATTTTAGTGATTTTGCAGTTCAGAATTTGCTTTGATTTTGCAGTTCAGAATTTGCTTTACTGAATTTAAATTTTAAAGAAGTAGTTTTGTTTTCCCTTACCTGACTAGGTGGTATTCACTACAGTCACAAATGCATGCCATTTTAGGTTATGTACAGTCAAAATTTTAAAACTTTTATCATCAAGATCTTTTAAATATTTAGATTAGATATATGAAAATCATATTATACACACACACATATATGTCAAAAGGTGTTTTTATAATATTATAATTTTATTAGGTATTATAATTGAGATCGGGTTCGATACATTGAATCGTTCTCAGCCATCCAATACAGTCCATTGTACGGCTCTGATAGCGCTGACACCATAGATGTATACAAGTGGTGCCTAGGAGTGGTGCTAGACGAGGAAGACATACAGGTAATTTCATCAGAGGAGTGGTGCTAGATGAGGAAGACATACAGGTAATTTCATCAGAGCAGTTGCAAATTTTATGACAGTTGCAAGGAAGCAGTTGCAACCAAATTTCGCTTTTTTTTCCGTATCAACACTTAACAGTTCAAACGTGTAATCACATGCACCTGTAATTCCGTACTCCAAGAAGGTGCAAACACCGAGCCTGCCTTGTCACAAGCTACAGCAAGTTAAAGTCATGATGTGAGTTAGTACGACTGAAGAAAAGATGCTAAGTTCTTGCTTATTTTAACAACCCAATATATAATTACATATTCCAATTTCAATAGGCCAGTTTGTATTTCCATGGCCGGCAAGTGCAGTGGGCAGGTCACCGCGACAAGTGGGCCGGCGCTACTAGGCCCACCCTGGGATGCTCTGACCGTGCTCGGAGTCGGACATCGCACGGACACAAGAACACGGTACACTAGCGCGTACCACTACTTGGATTCATAAGATCAATTCACATCACTGTATCGAATCAGACGAACAGTAATGCTTAGCAACACATTGAGAACCCAAATTGCCCACAAAAGGCTAGCTGCCACTTTATTTAAATATGAACGGTTGCAATTTGATTGGAATTCAACAACAAAAGAAATCAATACAAAAGATCAGAGATCGCATGCATTGTTATTCTACCGAACCGCACAGAGAAATATCAATCCGGCCTATAGTTCTTCTTGTCCATCTGTTGATGTATAGCTAATTAAAGGGTATATATATATTACTGTTATTTGGTGCACGTCTACCTTGGTGGTGGTGGTGGGCATCGGTTGTTTGGGCTATTGGTTGTACAAGAAGGTCCAGGCCGCAGTTGCTGTAGGTACAGGTGTCCGAGAAACTGTATGATAGGGTGGTCGCCGGAGCTGGCCTCGCCGGCCCACTCGTCGCCTCGCAGCCGCCTCGCCGAGCCTGACACCGCCAGCAACATCAGCACTGCCATCAGCAGCAGCAAAACAAACTTCCGCGTCATGCCCATGTGCGTACGAGAGGCTAGCTGGTTCTGGTGTCTCTCTCTGCGTCAGAGCTTCTCTAGATCTTGATGAGACCGGAGTTTTGTCTGCTCAGTCTCGGCTCCCACAAGTCACAACAAGCTAGCTTGATTAAACTATTGTTAATTAGTAGATGTCTAGCTTACAAGAGCTTTCTGCACAGCAAAACATGTCGCGGTCTGCGTGAGTATATATAGGAATCTTGTTTGCGAAAATTCCATGCTCATGCATTCTTGTTACGTGTGTGACTCGAAGGTGTGCGTTGAACTGACAGCACGATCGAGCTGCGGTGCTTCTACGCGGGTTCCAATTCTACGGTCTTCAGAAGGGAAAATCGCAGTGACGAAGTTAGAGATCGATCGATCTGTCGCCGACGAAATTAAGGTTCAGCGCCGGTGCCGTTTGCCGCGGGCTCGTGAAACATACCACCACGCACGTCACGGCCGGGCCAGATCCACGACCGGATCGTGCGCGCGCGCATGCGTGTCACGAGGACCCTAAACCCAGCTTAGCTTTTGTTCGCTTGAGTCAAAGTGGACTCTAAGAGCAACTCCAGCAGTAGCTCTTAAAATAGGGCCTCTACTTTTTATTTGAGAGATCTCCCCACTTTTGAGGGCTCTGTTTTTTGGGTTACACTCCAGCAGGAGCCCTCAAAACAGGACCCTCAAATTCATTCTTAGAGGGGATGACACATAGGACCCACCCTCATCCTCATCATACTTTTGAGGGCCGAGGGGCAAAAAAACTCACTCCAGCAGGGCCCCTACTTGAGCCCTCAAAAGTAGGGGCTCCCTCCAGACCCCCCAGGAATGAGGGCTCGAGGGGGAGATTTGAAGGCCCCCTACTTTTGAGGGCTCAAGTAGGGGCTCTGCTGGAGTGAGTTTTTTTGCCCCTCGGCCCTCAAAAGTAGGATGAGGGCTTAAGTAGAGGCCCTGCTGGAGTTGCTCAAAGAACCAGCGGTCACTACCACACAGCAGAGCAATGGGACGGTTCCACAAATTCTTAACGGGCCCTCAAGCAACCGCCAAAACAAGTATTATTGTGACAGGAATTTTAAATCCGCCAGGAAAACTAATAATTTTGCTGAAGGTTCAACAAAAACCGTGAGGATAATTCGATGGTTCAAAGGTAACTGTGAGGATATTTGGTGTTTTTCTGGTGGTTTTAAACCGTCAACACAATTTTTTGGCTGCTCCCACAAGACTTTTACAGGATCGAGTATGATGAGTCAGATGGGATAAACGACTTTTTCAAAATCTTTTCTCAAATATCAACAACAACATATAGTAAAAATACAAAATTATAGATTCATCAAAGCCAACCACAAAAGGCAAAACTCCAGACAAGCACCCCAAAACCAATCATACCTCTAGTGATTTGCGGTCAGGCCAGTGAACAGTAAAATTAGCACTATTTCAAATCCAAGAATACATGTAACTTTTGTTTTAATGATCCAAATAATTTAAAACTTGGCATGCACCTTTTTTAGGATGTCACAAATTTATTCAAATCAACGATCGAGAGAATCGTTGCCAAAGTCGTGACATTTTTTATTTAAAGGAAGATTGTATCAAAACCAGGCAAAAAAACGAGAATCTCGATCTGTACTTACTCGTGAATCCTAAATGATCTAAGTGACGTTAGATGAGTTCTTACATGTCATAGCAAGCTAAATCACATCATGAATTCGATCTAAATCACACACAAGAGCAAAACCCTAAAATCACTTCTCTTGATAATCTAGCAAACTCAAAAACTTCCTCTAGATCATGCCTAGATGGATGGAACCTTATCTTCAGGAGATATCTTCACCTCTTACACGTTCTTGGCACCAGAAAAGATCAAGGGAAATACAAACAAGAAAGCTAAGAAAATCAAAAGCACAAGAGGGGATCCATAACACAACTCACTTTGGTAAACTTTGAATATTCATTTCATTTGGAGAAAAATATTTTGCTGCCAATTCCTCATGATAGTAGAGCTCTTAGCTTGCATACACATAAAAGGATCCAATATAACGAAACCCAAATCGTAATCTTTTCAGCCTTTCTTGACTCAACACAAGGCTTATATAGTGGAAGCTACTCATCTCTCACTTAACCTTAACAATTAACCACTATTTAGTAAATTACATAACTTATAATTGGGGAACTTGGTAACCCACACACAAACAGGTTTTGCAATACACACACTTGCATGCTTTTCAAAATACAACTTTCCAAAGAATCCAATAGCCTGATAAGACATTCCATCCACAAAGACGTGACCTAAACCATTTAGGCTAGCATCGCGGTTTTGCAAACCGCTACTTCACCTAGTATTAGACAATTTCCACAATTGCCACTATCCATCGGTCTTTACGATGATGCGATGTCCATATCTTGTCACCAAGATTGTACACCTATGCCAAGGCCATCACCACTTGAAATATCCTAGTCGCATGGCACACCAATATTACACCATAGTTCGTGATGCCCAATGCTTGCCACTAAGATCGTACGTATGCTCCGAGAATCATCACCACTTAAAACACACAAGACCAATTGGCACATTTTGAAGCATCTAGGTCCCTAAAAATGATTTTGGTAATTGATGATAACAATACTTAAAGGACTAACATGTTTGTTAAGAGGATTGAAATATTTAGTCCCAGATTTTGATGATATCATGGAAAAAGCATGCAAAGACAATTATTTGACATGGCTTAAGATTCAGCTCAAGACAAAGGCAAAGGTCCTCTTTGTAGATTTTACCGGTCTTGGCGTCTGGTGGGTTAAGATTGGATTGGTAGGATAGATGTTGTACTATAAAGAGAGGTCATGACTAGTAGTTTGAAGTTAAATCTTGTGACACTTTGATCAAATCTAGTACGCGCATGCATTTGGAAATTCTTTTTAGAACTCTCTTTGATTTTTATTGGAAATCCAGTATGGTTGTCATTGTGTCAGCGGTAATACCACTGCATCAGTACTACCAGACTTTTCACATTGATACATTATTTTCAGAGAGGTGCATTTTTGGACTTCACCTAAAACGGTACTGCCACGGTTCTTGATCGATAGTACCGCAATGGTATGACTGCAGTTCATGTCCGAGACTACCGCATTACAGTATGACTGCAACTTAGTTTGCGGTAGCTAATTTCCAAAGAGGTACGATTTTGAGAGATTTTCTTCTCTAAAAATCGGTACTACCATAACTAAATTATGGTACTACTGCAGAATCGATATGACCAGACTTTGTGAGTATGGCACTACCGATATTTGTAGTAACTGCTAGTTTTTGTGTATGTAATGATCCCTAAATAGCCGTTGAATAATAGGTGTGGTAGTACCGGTTATGTAATGATCCCTAAATAGCCGTTGAATAATAGGTGCGGTACTACCGGCTATTGCATGGCGGTAGTACCGCTCCACCTAATTTTTGGGGAATTTGACCCCAACGGTCATCCTGGTGGATGGAGGCTATAAATATCTCCCTACCATCAGCAAGCAAGAACTCTTGGACCTCATTGAATACTCTTAAGCTTTTGCACCCCTCTCTTCAACTCAAGTGCATAGTACATGGAAATTTTCCAACACTCTTTGAGAATTAAATTGATTCACGTGAATTTCTTGCATACCTAATGTCCATGTCTTCATGGCACACATGTCTAGTATGAAGTGAGGCGAAGTCAGCAACTTTCCTATAGAAATAAGCACTAACAATCAAACCAAAAAAAATAACTTGGAAAAATTACATCATCATAGTGTAAACCCAAATATAGTACGCGTTATGTGATCCATGAGAAAAATACCAATATTAAGAAATATCACGGGAATCCTGCAGTAAACAATTCAATTTCATGTAATTAATTAAGAATCTAGGATAATTGTCGCTATGACCAAACGAGGTCTAAATTGGAAATTCTGCACCCTTTCATCTAAAATGGAAGGAGCACTGCAACAGGAGAGAAAATCGAAGAGAACGTTTAAAGGAATGTGTATATATTGTTTTTTTTACTTCAAATTTCACGAGTTATATTTTTGGTTGGAAAGGTATTTTTCGTCCAAATAATATCTTTGGTTAGGTACTGGTCGCAGTTTCGTAGATGTCTCTCAGAGACTCTTGAGGTGGTGATCGGTTGGGCTGTGGCTTATGGCTTATTTCACTGTAACTGGCTGAAATTACACTGTAGATGAAGGTGGCTTATTTGGTATAATTAAATTTAAAAAATTTAAAAATAAAAAATGGGTTAGCCCATCACGTGTAATGCAAACGAATACGGGAAAAAGAACCGGTAAAAAAAACTCAAAAAATTCAAAAAAAATCAGAAAAAAAATGAAATTTAGGAATAATGAAAAATAAACCAGAAGCCGAAACGATCAGTCTTTCTTTGCCTACTTATGAGGTCATCAACCTTATGAGTTTCTTTGCCTACTTATGAGGTCATCAACCTTATGAGTCAGAGTTCTCTGTTCAAGTCAAAATTTATGAGTCAAGTCTCACATTCACATAATCACATTCAGAGAGAGAGAGAGAGAGTCATTAGACAGGACCCATGATGCTCCATTGGTAGAATTCTGTCCGTTGGATGCAAACATTCCAGTGACAAGTATTCTATGGCCGGCCGGCCAAGTACACGCACACGCAAGGCACAAGTACACCGTGCACTCGCACGTACAGTAATTCCACAGTTGCATTCATCAAATGCAGTCACATCACTGGATAGCATCAGACGTACAAAAATTCAGTAATGGTTACTTGCTTAGCAACATATGGAGAACCAAAGTTACGCACCAATTAACAAAAGGCCACCACTTTATATAATTAAACGATTGCAGTTTGACGAAATTTGACAAGGAAGGTACCAATGTCCAATGCGAAAGATTATCACACTGTTCGTTGCTCTAGCGAATCATAGAATGAACAACTATCGCAACGTACCGACCTAAAGCACTCGTCCATCTGTTGATGTACGACATTCCTGTGATTATCGCCGGAGGTGGTCTCGCCGGCCCAATCATCGCCTCCCAGCCGCCGCGCCGAACCTGACACGGCCAAGAGCATCAGCACCGCCGCCATCAGTGGCAAAACAAACTTCGTCGTTTAGCCATGTGTACGTGCATACATGATCGAGCTGCCGATCTGATCTTCAATAGCCTGCTGGCATCTGCAAGCTTTCTGCACAGTAAAAATACTGAGTGAACTGCATGGCTATCTATATAGGAAGCTTATATATTTGCGAAAAATCCTTTGATGCTTATTGCGTAGCGTGCGCGACTCGGCAGTGTGCGTTGGACTCACAACACGAGCTGCGGGTCGCCAGAAATCACAAGAGAAATGGATCGATGTCACGCGCTTTTGTTCGGTGCCAGGTTAGAAATTCTTGCCCGAGCCAAAGTCTACCCTAGGCCTGGCCTCGTGCGAGAGAGTTCATCGTTTTCCAATTTTCTTCCTGCGACTTAGGCTCACTCGTTTTAGCTTCAGCTTCTGTTTTATTTTTCACTATTCATAAATTTCATCTGTTTCTTATTTTTTTGCTTTTTGCTGGCTCTTTTTTCCTGTATTCGTTTACGTTGTCCGAGATGAGCTAACATATTTTTTCTATTTTATTTTTTTTAAATTTAATTACGTCAAATAAGCCACCTTCAGCTACAGTAAAATTTCAGTCAGTTACAATGCATTTTCAGCCATAAGCCACAGTTTTTTAGCCCAACTGAGCAGAGCCTTAATGTTGATGGTACAGACATGTTTTTCTCTTTTTGAAGGGATGGTACAGACATGTTTGGCACACAAAAGGTGATTAACCGAATGCTTTGTTGGTCGGAAACTTTCCAACACGTACTGACGTACATCTGCAGCACGAGCAGAGCAACGTTCAACATATGCAGGTCCACGACGCATTATGTGTCAGTTCAGATGGCCAGCCAAAAGCGGAACGACGATTGAAATTGTTCGATCCAAATTAACTGCTGATTGGATCCTTTCGATTCTCCGTACGTACCGCGGCCTAGCATCCAAGAAAATTATGCACGTCTCAGCACGAAATTGAACGTCAAGCGGCCAACATGTCCGTCGACAAAATCTCGGCCAGTTGGTGGTGCTCATTTGGGCTTTTTTTTTTTTTTTGCTTATGGCTGAAAAGCACTATAGTTGGCTAAAAAAATACTGTAGCTGACAGAGACTTATTCAGCATAATTAAATTTAAAAAATTAAAAATATAAAAAATATGTTAGCCCATTACATATAATACAAACAAATACGGGAAAAAAAGAACCGGCAAAAAAGCTCAACAAAAAACAAATGTTCAGAAAAAGATGAAATTTATAAATAGTGAAAAATAAGTCGGAAATTAAAAGTTAAAGCCAAATCGATCACAGCTAACGGCTGTTAGCATCCAAGAAAATTATTCACGTTTCAGCAAGAAGGCATTTCACGTTCGGAGACTATAGTTCAGATCCCGACGCTTAAAACTGACGCGGATTATGGGTTGGTTTATTTATAGTTGTTTTTTTTTTGTGGTCAATGGCATGTTTCGCCTCTCTCCAAAAAAACGATATGTTTTGTCTAGGTTGGAGTTTGATGAGTAAAATCCATTAATATATTGGAGGTTTATCTCAACATTCCTAATTTCACAGGTCCGTGAACCCTACACGCATATCACAACTCCACTCTCTATCCAGAGACGGTGCGAGAGGGGGGCAAGCAAGGCCTCGCCCCCTCGTGATCTCAAAATTTATGTTTCTAATAGGGAAGGAAACATTCACTCTCACTAGATGTAGTGTTTTCTACGAAATTCCTACGAAAATCTATGTTTCAAATGAACTACGTTATGTGAGAGCTAGCTAGTAGTGTGCATATCTACGCAACCAATGAACTTCCAAAGTCCACGGCTGGGACCAAGACGGAGAAAAGGAAAAGAAAACGATCCTGAATGGTAGCAGCACTGTCGAGCTTTTGGGTTTCTTTTGACTTCCAAATCAATCTAATGCCATTTCTGGTCAGACTTTACGGCATCCAGGCATGCATCTCCTTGGATCTTCCATATTTGCATTTGTTTATATACCTTATATCTTTTGTGAGGCATAAAAGTACACCTAGAATAGAATTTGCGGCCCGGTTGTACCGACACTTATACTAAAGTCAAAGCCTGAATACTAGAAAAATGGAAAAAGAACAATAATTCTGAAGAACCTAGGCAAGCGAAAAAACACGTAAAGAGACAAGCAGAGCGTCAGCAAACAAAACTGTACTAATCAACGTCTTCTCTTCATACAATTGTATTTTGAAGAGTATTTGTTCTTTATGCTATTCACTTACATAAAATTCTATGCGAGGAGATAGTTTCAACAAGGGACTTTAACCCCTAACAAAAAAGATGAAAAGATAAAACATGAAAGAGCACTAACCATAAAGGTTTAGAACATGCACATGATTTTAGATTCGAGAAACCGTTTAAAGAATCCACTTCAATAAACCGTTCCATTTATTTTGAGTTTTGAAATACTAGGACATTTGTTTACAATTACAACCCAGTAAACCTACAAAAGTATGTACTACTATATGGCCGGGCCGCACCATTAATTAGCTTCGTGGCCACTTTGCTGCATCTTATCAGCATCCGCCGTTTGGGTTATTGGTCGTGCACGAGTGACCTGCCCCTTGCAGCTGTTGCAGATACAGCTGCCGGAGAAACCCGATGACGGAGTCGCCAGCGGTGGCTTCTCCGGTCCATTCCTCGCCCGCCAACGGCCGCGCCGCGCCGAGCACCACCGAGAACACCATGACCACCACGATCACCGGCAGAACGAACTTTGCCATCACGGCGGCCATGATCTTGATTCGATCTGTGTGCTTCTCTCCTCTCTTGCTATGGAACTTTACAATTTGCAGAACTCGAAACTTTTCACAAGTTAAGATCTGTATTGAGCAAGCCTATATATAGAGAGACATGCATAGAGGAAGGGCAGACCGCAGCCATTGCGGAAGCTGCTTGCTCGTTACGTGGGCAACTTGGCGCGTGCATTTGAAATTAGTTTGATGAGTAGGACGCCAGTAGTATGCGAACTTCACACCGAAATGCAGCACTCGAAAGCTCCTGAATTCTCAACATTAAAACTGACAGATGTTTGATGTGATGTGAGCATGTAACTTTCAGTGCTCGGCTGGCCCTGGCCGGAGAAATGTGAAATGTGTACTACCGCATTTTGGCCCGGCATGTAGACCAAGATTGGCAGTCGATTCGGTCAATAAAACCTTTATATTGACCCAATTTGTTGTGTTACTGAACAGGAAGACGAAATGTAAGGTACAAATGAAGTGTCTTTGCGTTGCTGTGTAAGCAAGACCTTGCGAGCGTCTTGTCAGACTTCGAATACAAATGGACGTATCTGGTCAATGATCATGTAATGTATGTGCTTTATTCGACAACTCGGTTGCATGGTCAAAAACTTGGATTTCTTATGAAGTACGATATTGTACTCTTCTACTATTGTTCGCTGGTCAGAGTCTCGTGTTCAATTTTTTTTTAATTCAAGTCAGACTCCTGGCAAATTTCCAAGAAAATGCCCCCATATTATTCTTTCCCTGCGTTCCAAGTGAAGAATAATCAACCTTCATTTTCCTAATTCTGGGGAAAATCTTCCATTTTTCTAGCTAGATATATTGCTAGTCTGCTAAAAAAAGGTTATTTTGTCAAGGATACGTGAAACATTGCAACGGTTTCCTTGAAAGAAGTTCAGAACTTCAGATAAAGTTAAAATTTCCTGAAATTCCATAGTTTAATTTGTTTTTCTACATAATTTACAAGTAGGGGATTTATTCTGTGCTAATTGCTAACCCCTGCTGCCTCGGATAGAGGGTTTATCTCTACAATATTTTTTTTTACAATTTTTAAGTTGATGCCCTGATCAACTCGGCTTCGGCTTCTGGCTTATTTTTCACTATTCATAAGTTTCGTCTTTTTCTGAATTTTTGGCTTTTTATTGAGCTTTTTTGCCGGTTCTTTTTTTCCCGTATTTGTTTGTATTATACGTAATGGACTAACATATTTTTTTTATATTTTTTAATTTTTTTAAATTTAATTATGCTAAATAAACCTCTGTCAGCTACAGTACTTTTTTCAGCCAGCTACAATGTTTTCAGCCATAAGCTGAGCTTTTCAGCCGAACCGATCACCACCTTAATACCTCAACTGACGGGGTTAGCAAGTTAGTGCGCCAAGCCAGAGGGTTTGGTGGCTAGCATTGATTCCTACGATTTCATTGTACGAGATGAGACCTTTCCTCGCTTTCAAATTGCACGGTTACGATCATGGTGTTCATTTCCAGCGCTTGGAAATTGGAATTAGGATCTCTGAAATTTCCAGCACGAGATTTGACCTACTGGTCGCTGCTCGCTACTCCAAACTGAAGCAGGCGAGTCATTTGTAATTCCATGCCCGACGTCAAGGGCCGTATAAATTTCTGCATTACGAGTTCCACACGGTTAGGCAACTTGATGACTAGTGGGTACGTAGGAGTATTTGCAGAGTCAAGATTCAAGACTATACTCTGCTGTAAAAATCACGGAGGTCAGTGGGGAAAATCTTGCAATTAACGTCTGGCGAATCTGTTCTTGTTATACTCGCGACCGGGATTATTCCAAATTTCAAGGACAGCCACATCTGGTAACAAAAATTTAGTGATTTTTGCAGTTCAGAATTTGCTTTGCTGAGTTTAAATTTTAAAAAGTGTTTGGTTTTCCATTACCTGACTAGGTGGTATTCACTACAGTCACAAATACATATCATTTTGAGTTATGTATAGTTAAACTTTTAAAACTTTTACTATCAAGATCTTTTAAATATTTAGATTAGATATATGAAAATCATATATATATTTATCTCAAAAGGTGTTTTTATAATATTATAATTTTATTGGGTATTATAATTATATGACAATATAAAATTAGTAATCAAAGTTGTGTTTTAGTGACTATATCAAACTATCAATATTCAAAACAATATATATTTATGACTGGAATGAGTATAAATTTTCTCCACGTAGCTTGACTTCAGTAGTAGCAGCGTAAATATGATTTACATGCATACATCTGGCAGGGAGTTAACATTTCATGGAAGTCATCAACTTCAAATTAAAAACTAGTATCACTACTATCAAGTATCAACACCTAATGAAAGATCGAAGATGGTAACAGAGAGGGAACGAATGGTGCCTTGAAATTTTCCCCCAAATATTCACAGATCCTTTACTTCAATAGCTATAGAGCTATGAAGATTAGAATAAAAGACCATCATAAAACCAGCGATTAGAAACACTAAAAACGTATTTATGTCGAGCGGTACTACCGTATTTTTGCCTGCGGTACTTCTACAAAGCGGAACTACCTCACTAATACTTAAGATATTTCCAATTTTCCTGATACTTCTAGAAAACAATCCAAATCTAATACAATTTTTGCAAAACCAATTGACTACACAAACATTGTAATGATTCATCACAACAGTATCATAAACTTTTTCACATGGTTCTTCACCTAATGTACCTAAAAAAAAATTTCATGATTGACAGCTTAGTTCACCAGAACCAGAATAAACTTGTTAGGACACTCATGAGCTCTAGGGCATGTTCTTTACCTCACAAGTCGGCGGCTTTTGGCTTTTGCTACAGTATCTAACTTTCAAACGGAGTATTCTCTCAAGACGGGGTCTACAAGTTAAACGATCCACACGTTAAAAACCCAGCATCTATACCAGCTAAAATCGCAAGTGAGTATCTGTCTCTCCGTAATCTATACCGTAAACAGCCAAATTTAAAAATTTCAACCAAAAATCATAAGCCGCAGTCGAAAAGAACAGCCCCTAATAGTCCAGCGTACACTGCGACCTACGTTACAGCGTGTGTGCATTTACTGCATAACAGAGAGACGTACACTGAGGCCGTGAGGCATCAAATTTCTGCTCGACAGGGAGACCGAGATCGATCAAGCCTGCATCAAGAAAAAAAAAATTTTGCTTCGTGTTCTGAAAACAAACATGAGAATGAGCAATTATTTATTTCTCCACTTGAACTAATGATCTCCTCCCTATTGAGTTTGGGATGTTTACGAGCACACCTTCTTTGCTGTTTTCTCTGCTTTCCCGCGAATGAAAAGGAAACAATGATCGAACATCGACTGCATTGTCTTCCGGCGTGCCTTGACAGTGCAGTGAGAACTTGGTATAAGGGAAGGTCACTGGTCACATAATGAGGCTATTTTTGTTTATTTACACTCAGACCATAATATTCCTTTTAGGACATTTATGCAATGATACTCGGTGGAAAAATTCAGTTTATTTTTCAAATGAAGTGTCTATTGCTTGCACCTGAAACGTGTGCTGAGACAGTAAAGCAACAGATTGGCCACACATGGCATCTTTGGATATTATAAAATTTAGGTGTGTTCTTGATGATCTATCCACCACTTCATGATTCTACAGCTCTCTTCCCTCAAATGTCTTTAAGTTTAGCAAGAAACACGAAATTGAGCTGTGTTCTTGATGATCTGTTCAGATTGCATTTTCAGATCTAGCAATTTGACTAAGAGTTCAAGGATGTACTATTGTACTGCATGCAATGATGCCAACGACTAAAATGGAGATTACAACCATACAATCCTTCATTAGTCAGAAATCACGGCTCGTCGACTCCATACCGCGGCTGTGGAAGTACCACATTTAATTGGTGAAGTTCTGATAAGTTGATTTGCTGAAGCGACTGTACTGGAAGTAGTTTTTATTTGTTCAGTCATCTGCAAAATTGTAATGCCACTGGTGGTTCAGGTTAGTAGGGGCTGAGGGCCTTGTAGCCTTGTAGGAGGTGCGTTGGGTTTAGACTTTGGAGACGGGAAAATCCCAAGCACTCCGTGGTATTCACCTTGGGCTTCGTCCTAACCCAATGCATCCAGTTATTCTATGATAGGCCGTCTGGCTATGGGCTGGCCTTGGTATTTTTCATGGGTAATTAGGAACTGTTTGGTTGCCTGTATGAACTGATGTAGTTGCATGAGTGTGGCCAGGCTAAAGAGGGAAGCTCCTCAGCCGCGTTCCTCCTCAGCCTGGCTCCAGTTGTTTTTTTGCATCCGTTCGTGCAGGCTCTCTCCTCTCCGCAGCCAACCAAACACCATCTCCCTGCATGCGCTGGTGCGAGCCACCCGCATACAAGCAACCAAACAGACCCTTAATAATCGCGCTCGACAGTGTCAGGCCCAACCCTTTTCTTTAGGACTTACGAACTTTTAATTTGGCTTGTGAAAAAAAGATTAGGAAAATGGTATACGTACTTAAAGGAGATTACTAGCGTCCAGATGTGGGATTTTCCATCATACCTTCTGGTGCAACATTAGTAAATTATTTGTGCAACAATTATAATCACTGTATGCAATAAAATACATAATAACATTAGGGTAAAATTGAGAAAAATATCATCTTTTTGCAAAATGCATAATACCATAAATATATGACTTTACAAAGTGCTAAAATAAGATTAGAATTCCCAAAAAAATTTAGAACCTTACAATATTGTAATATTTGAAAATGATAGTTGCAACATTTGAAAATACCTAATGCAATAAAAACAGAACACTAGAACAAACAGATCTATACGAATAAAATTGAACTCTTACTAAAATAATAGAAAAGACTTATTGCGAAAAAGAAAAAAAATACTTGTGTAGCACTCGAGAACAACTACTGCAATAATAGAAATTAAACATTTGCTGCAACACCTAGACCAGTTACAACAACAAAATCAGATGGAGGTATAAAAAGCCCCTAAAAATTTGGGGGAAAACTCACCGGTGCTGGTAGAGTTAAAATTAGTGACGGAAATGGAACTCCCGTGTCAAGAGATGGGTGGTGGCCATCGACGACAACATTATCAGATAGTTCGGGGGGTGTGGTGCAGTGGTGCATGAGAGTGTGGTTAGTGGTAGAACCGCACAGATAACCCTAAGGACCGAATCTTGTGATGACCTCCCAGTGTGTAACAATACAACCACAAGTTGGCAAATTGTAGGCAGGGCTAACTAATTTGCATCAACTCAGTATGGGTTGCACCGGTGTGACCACGGGCGAGCAGAGGATGGCCACATTCTCCGATATAACCATAGGTGCGCGTTGTCTTAGTTGCATGTTAATTATATTTAGGTAGTAGTACAACTAGAGTAAGTGTTTTTGAAAACTTGTTGTATGTGTTGTCGAAACCTTGTTGTGGTGGTTTAAATTTAGAGTGAACATAGATAGTGGTAGCATTCAAGACTCAGATGTTGGACTAGGGTGTTCATGTCAACAACAGTACAAGTGCATCCCCATTTCCTAGTTCCCAAGTCCTAAGTCCCAGATTCCCGATTTCACATTTTTTTTTCTTAATTATTTTGTAATTTCTCTAAATTAATTTTGATGTTGTCTCTAATATGAATAATTTGTACTTTGATTTTTTACTATTATTGAAATCTATGTTTTCTGTTGAACCTCGAATATCCATCCTGAATATCTTAGGTCCGCCACTGGCTTCCTTTGCCAAAGCCGCGTAGCTTTGGACAGGCTATAAACTTGGTGATGCTGATTTGCTAGCGTTTTAGACTATATGAGATTTATGTTTTGTTAATTGCGGTAATGATGAAAACCTGACTGGGATTATTCTTAATAACTTATTAATTTGGATAATACTTATTCTAAATATTCTCCTCCAAACCTATGGTTTGTAGTGCCCCTCGCTGACGAGGCCGCGGCTCCCCTCGTAGAGAAGTCATCCACATCGTCCTGCAGCATTCCTAGCCTGCTGCTTCAACTTGGAAGGGGTTGATTACCTTATTTAAACACAATTGTACTCTGTCATGTATTCGAGTTCATTTTCCATGTACTGTGTTATTTTTTATTGGTGGATATGTACTAGATGATCATAGAATGTTAAAATCCTTTGTTTGTATCGACATTATTATCAGGATGATCCATGACTTGTTTGAATGCAACTTGCATTTGCATCTCAGTTGATTTGAATTGTATTTTTTCTGCTATCTGGTTGGTTGCTCAAAATGTATCTGGTGACTTGTGTGAATGGAACTTGGATGTCAAAATTTCAGTTTTGTTCCTTCACCCTTGTAATGAAATGGCCTGCGAGATTTTTCTGCTTAACCTTCTTTGTTGTTGGGAGAAAAACATGCAGCTTACTGTATGCGGACTGTGTTTGTTGGGAGGAAGCCTGAAGGCTTTTCTCCTGACTTTATTGCTCCAGGTATATCTAGTGATTCATAGTGCCATGCCTGCTAGTGAGTTCCTTCCTGCAGCTTCCAAAATTTTGAGTGTAGCTCAAGGATGTGCGCTATTGTACTGCATGCAAATGATGCCAACGACTAAAATGGATATCGCAACTATACAATCCATCATTAGTCACAAATCACGACTCATCGACTCCATACAGCGGCTGCCGAAGGATCACATTTAATTGGTGAATCTCTGATCTACAAGCTAAGCTTGAAGCAACCGTGTTGGAAGTTTTTGTTTATTTGTTCAGTCATCTGCGAATTCTGTCCACCAGTCTGTAGTCCTAACTCCTAAGACCTATTGTTTTCGTCTCGGCATGAGTTTTGGACAGTGGTGATAATGCCGCACTAGTCCTTTTGATCGGACTTGTCTTAGCCGCTGAAAAGCCGAAGCACTTTCAGGTTGGGACTCGTCCTAACCCAACGAATCCAATAAATTGTAGTCTGGGCAGTGTCAGGCCCCACCCTTTTCTTTTGGTTCTGGGAGCATAGAGCTGGGCCAGCCTGAGAGGGCCTCGTCAGGTACGAGCATGTGCGTTTATCGACTGGGTCTTCAGCCTGAAAGCTGATTTGGCCTACAGCTAAGTTGTACCTGAAGCTGAATGCCACGTTCAAGATCTGATTTCATGATGTGTTGGTTGTCTAAGTACGATTCAACTGGCAAAGTTGAAGTACAGAATTTAAAAAAAAACTCAAAACTTTTCGGAGAAGGGATCGTGGGCAGGTCATGTGAATTTTCCCTGCTGATTAACAAGTGGAACCGTAGAGCTACAAAGCTGCTGCATCAAGCCTGAATTTTGACTTGAAACCTCATGGCAGGAGGACCAGGGGGCGGGGTGACAGTACGGCTAGGGGAAAAATACTCGGTACGACCCTGTCGTCTCACGTATCGTCCTCTCCGGCGGTTAGAATACAGCTCAGTGCCCGTCCTCCAAATCACAGCAAGCTCAGCAGCAACCATACCAAATTACCAACGACGTTAACGCATGCAAAAAAAAAAACGAGAGTTCTTCTAGCTCCAGGTGCCTTTCGAGCACGAGGAGACACTTGGGGTAGGCTTTTCATGTCATCTACAGACAGTCAATTCAGAAGGAATGGAAATTGGACAATGAGATGTAAAAAAAAAAACAGAGGTGATTCCTCCCTACGAGAAATCACAGTTATTTGCCTGCCTGCATTTCGGATTTAGCTATAGCAGGCTGAAAATCGTAAACCAGCCGAGTCCAAACAATTTCCCTGCTCACCCAAATATTTATAAGCAAAGTCCAAAGTCAAGGTCAGCTTTCAGACCTGGTCTTCTACACTTCGTTAGTTCTTTTTTTCTCTGGGGCCGGATCTGTAATTGTCCTGGGCTCTCGGCTGCAGTGGCGTAATCAGATACTTTCATGGAATTTGAGCACCGCGTCATATTAGTGCATCGCTGGCCTAATATGAAGCACCATTGGTTCTGAGACCGACAGTTTGGCCTTGTTTTTTTTAATGTATCTGATATCTGTATTTTTTAAGATAGCAGTGGACGATGAAGATGTCGATACGACAGCAAATACGGTTTTAAGCTCGAGGAGCTATTTAGAAAAATCACTTGAAAAATCATCATATCTATTTCGATTTTCAAAAAAACCAAAAATTAAAAATCAAATGCCCAAAAGAACATGACCACTATCTTTTGATAGTTGACCCAAAGTCCACCTTTCCTCACCTAGTGATACCCAGCTTTAGGTTCCTCTCTAAACAGCTTCAGCTTGTAGCTTTTCTTACTTCCGATTTATTTAAGTTAGAAGCCACTTAAACGCGTCAGCTTCTAATTTTGACTTTTTTTTTTATCTTTTTCAGCTTTTTGCCTTTTCTTTTTACTTTTATTCCTTTGCATTATCCGTTATGATACAACTATTTTTTTTTTATTTTTGTCATTTTTCTATTTTTTTCTCAGAAAAACTAATAGCCACTATTTTCTCGTTACAGTATAATTTAAGTTAAAAATTATGGTAAAAAACTTAAGTCAAAAGCTAATTGAAACTTACCGTGCTGCTGAAGGTCTCATGTGACCTAATATTTCTTCGATTTCCATATTCTTCCTTTCTTTTGCTGTCTTCCCGATCGTTCTGTTCCTTTTGTTAGCAGTGCACTCTTGCCCTTCGTTTCGTTAACACTGTTATTCTATCCATTCTTCTGCACCGTTTTTCCACGTACAAACTAAACTACTGGGTGGCAGCTCCTCAGAGCCACTTTTTTGGGCCCCAACTCCCAACTTGCCACTTTGCCAGTGGGAAAATAACAGGACCGACCAACCAACGGTCACCTCACCTGACCACGTCCCTTTCGTGCCAGTTTGCTTCCGCGTGAAACTGCACATGTGACGCTAACAAATTCGCTTGGGGCTTGTGCCACGTGGCCACGGTTTACAGTTTTTAGTTCTAACGTAAATATTTATATGAACCAACTGAATTTTGATAAATTGTATTAAAAAGTCTATTTCGATAAGTTGCTTTGAAATGATGATAGAGAAGTTATCTCGCTTATTATTTGAGAGAGATCATAAGTCATAAACTGAAAAAAAAAACTCGGTCTAGCTGGTTGCTTGAATTGTGATTGGGTTGGGAGTTGTTTAGTGGGCCAACCCATTTGGATTCGCACACTCTCACAAGAATGAAAAGGTGGAATTGTTCATGTATCTAAGCACTGCTGCAACGTTTTGTTTAAATTTTGGCCCTCTAGCACTAATTTTTGCAAAATAACCTCCTTCTCGAGCTCGAAAGGTGCGGTATGCGACACGTGTCATCTGCCATGTCGGGGTATGCGACATCATGCATCAGTTTTTTCCAGTGATTTGACAATACGTACTAGATTTTTGCAGCCATCATGTACCAACTTTTTCAATGATTTGATAACACATACCGGCTTTCCATAGCGAGTAGACAACACACATCAACTTTTTTTAGTGATCTCACAATACGTACCATTTTTTCGTAGCAAGTGGATAGCACAAACCAGCCAAATTAATGAACATAATTAAAATAATTTTGAACCGAGCTAACAAATTTGTTTGCCACCCTATTCCTTTTGCCTACAGAGCCGGCGTTGCTCGTGAGGCTACTGCCGAGTAGGGATAGCTTGACAACATCTCGAGCCGTCCACCTGCCTCCTGCACTAGCGCGGTCTACTACGCGGCTCGCCTCCTACCAAGTTATCTCGGAGCGGCAGGTGACATATATCGTCAATCGCGTCTTCCGAGTTTAGAAAGGAAACTATTTTTTGTAAAAAAATATCTTAGAGGGCTAAAATTTAAAAAAAAGTTTGCAACATTGCTAAATACGTAAGCAGTTCGAAAAAGTGATGTATGGATAGGGTTTGTGCGTGTCAATACGTAAATCAGGACAAAAAACCTAGAGCGTAGCGGTGCGGAGAACAGAAGGCAGCGCCTTTCGCCGCAATTTGGAGGGCCCCGTACGGCGGGGCAGCGAGCTTTCCCACGGCCGAGGCGCCACCTGTCCGGCGGCCTGTCGCGCTCCTTCCCTGAGACTTCCCCAACCGGCCGGCTCCGATCGAACCTATCCCCCACCTGCGCAAAAGGAATTCCCAAACCAACGCGAGAAAGAAGCTTCCACTTGCACGTACGTCAGTTCATGACGTCTGCATGCCATCTCGCGCCACTTCCGCTCCAGTTCTCGCCTTCTTCCACCTCCTTTCCTTCCTCGCTTCGCTTGGGAGTGCCCTCTCTCTCTTAACGGTGGAGGAGTACTCAGTTCTATAAATAACCGGACATGGCTCCGGCCGTTGCCTCACGTTCTTTGCTTGCTCACTCTCGCCACCTGACCTAAGCTCGCCTCTGTCCAGCGTGTACCTACCACTATGCGTTGCGGCGGTGGCGGTGCATGTATGGGCGGCGGCGGTGGCCAGGAGCCCCCGCCGCACCCGCCGCCGAGAGTCCACCCTCGCTACATCCCAAAGAGAGGCGCGGTGCTGAAGGGGATCGTTCGCGGTATGCTTCGCCTCTTCGTCTTCCTCCCACCGAGTAGGCCGGTGAGGGCCGTCGGCGGCCGCGTGCGCCCGGCGCCGCCCAGTCTGGGTGGTGATGGCGCGGGGGAGCTGGGGAAGTAGGTGGGATTCGTCCACGCTATCGATCCGGTTCCGTCGGCCCAACCTTTTATCCGGGCCCGTCAATTAATTATGCTTTCTTATCTTGTTTGCCTAGTATGCTGAGCTCACGAATTGCTGCTTAATTATTCGTGGTTTTGTTGTAGCGTTGCTTGTATACAGATTTGCCGCATCCTTCGAACTTTTCGTATTGTACGCAGCTTGATATTTCTATACGTTCGCGAGCTCTTGCTTGCTTGTGTTTCAGCGTTTCTGACTTTGTTTCTGCAGATGATTTGAGCGACTGAACAGAAACAATTATCTCAGGTGCCACCATGATTGTGAATCAGACACATTATACTGACCAACATCCACATGTGCAAGTATGCCCCTGCCAGAAAAAAATGTTGCATGCTCAAAAATATCTGCTTTGTTCATAGGTGGGAAATATTTACCCCCCACGATTGTCATGTAGTAATATCACAAATTCCAAAGAGAAGTACAGATAATGTTATTTCCTGACATGACACGAAGATTGAATGGAGATACACCACCCAGCAAACGAATGTTACAACCTTCTCACATTGCACTACTTATAGCTATTAATGATTACATCCAACCCTTGCTATTGCTGCTATATATTGCGTATGTCAAAAAACAAAACAAAAAACATCTAAAAGGATAAAAAAAAGATAATCTATCTGTCATAAGCTTAACCATTTGTCAAATATCCGGAGTGCACAGAGAAACCTGCTGCAACCTTTTCTGTTCGTTTGTCGCAAACGTATTCCCTCAGTAGTTAATCCCATGACTGGACATCAGTAGGCATAACATGTTCTATTTCTCAGGCTTCCAGGCTTTGAGCACAATCATTCTCAGCTTATGTGGATACTCCGGTGGAGAGGAATAAGACTTTGGCTGGATCAGAAACCATTTTTGACACAGCTGCACGGTAATTAAGAAAAAAAATCACTTGCAGTGGCACAAACAGCCATATGAACATGGTGATAAAACGAATAAAAATCCAGTTTACATCAAAGAGAAGCATCTGCATTAGTTAGAGCCTACGTGTTTCTGGTTCAACAGCATATATCCTACTTCGTTATAATTTTCATGGTGAGCAATCTCAACCATATTTAATTTATTATTATGAATGTCACATTGTTACCTTATAACTATTTCAGAAAGATGCCTCCACCACAAAGAAGCTTCTGTCAGTCAAGCAATGGCACAGCACCATAATCTGCTTGAATGAACTACCCTTTAACTTTCTTGAACCTCTTTGGGAAAAGTTTATACCCCTCAAGAAGAACTTCTTGGTGCATTTGTTCCCATATTGCTCCAAACTGGCTGTGAAATTTGTCCTGGAGCCACCCCTTGATCTCAGGATAAAGAAAATCAGGATCAATATTCCATGCATCTCTTAATGCTGCTCGGCTGTCTATTAACTTTGGACCAATCTTCATCCTGTTAAGAAGATCTCCAACTCTTCTTTGGGTGACAGGCCCTAGGATAACAGATGGTGACAGAGCCAGGAACTTTTGAACCACCCTTAGACATGGTAATACATCCCCTTCAAGCAAAGCGCATGCAAATACCTGCAACCGACTGGTGACGTCTTTGATAGGTAAACTGTGCAACGGAAGCTGCCAATTATGTCGAGAAAAGATGGGACTAACATAACAGTAAACTTGGTCATTTTGAGGGTCATAATAGGGTTTTGGATCTTCCAATGGTGCAGAGAAGGTGCAGAGAGAACTAGCATATTTCAAAAGCCATCCTGGATTTACACTGGTCACACCATGCATGTACGGTCTCTTTGTATTAAGTAGTTCGGAGTAAACTACAAAATCTGGTGCAATTTGGGCAACAGAAGATGATCGGTGGAGATATACTGTATCATTGAAGGCGCAAGATTGATAATGAACAGCTCGAACCTTTCGATCATCTTTTGATGATCCAGAAAAAGCACGAATCCTCTTTGCAACCCTATCGGCCCACCCCGCACATATTCCTTGCCCTAGAAGTTCCTCTTCATTCAGTTGCATTGGTTTTTTGTCGTACTCACTCCTCCAGGCCTGTTCAACATCCTCAGAACCTCCAAAATTCCAAGCAAATTCCTCACAAAATTTGCTATGGTGAAATATTAATCGAAGGAGCTGCTTTCTCAATTTCGACATCTCTTCCATTGTTTTGAGATGAAGTGAGTACACACTGCAGAATTCCACTGGGTTTTCTGACAACTCAAATAACTGCAAGGCACGGGAAATGGTTAAAGCATCACTGCTAGGGTTGGAAAATTTTGCCTGCGCCCCTCTAACTATCGCCTTGAGCTTCTTCTGCCTCTTTCTTTCCTGTCGATCCTTATCTTCTGGATCAGGGTTATCTTCTTTTGATTCACTACTCGTGTTGCTCTGCATGAGAAAAGGATTGCTAAAACTCAAAGCTGATGCAGCAGCAGCTGCATATCCCAATATGAAGTTAGATCTGGCAAACCATTGCTGATTCTTCAAATTTTTAATTATTGTCAGGAGAAGACGAGAATGCCGTGGGCTCATAGGATATTGCGCCATAGCCTTTCCCATTGTTGTAAGTCTGCCCTGGCTGTCAATTGCTTCCAATGCCTTTAAGCAACGCTCAGCTTCGACCAAACTTTCCTTGTTAGGAGATGTAGGGAAAGGAAAGTTTGCAACCTGTAATTATCATATTTTGCATAAAAATTAGCACAAAAAGGCAAAACATCAGAAAAAGAGGATTATTCAACAAAGATGAGGAGCTGTTAAGCACATTACCTTATCAATAGCCATAAACTTGAGCATAAGCACAATGCCATCAACTGGAATTTTCTTTATCTCAGGCTCAGAGAATTCAGGAAATAAATCATCTTTACCGAATGCTGCAGCTGAGTAGAGACGGTAACAGTGCCCCGGCCCTGTTCTTCCAGCTCTCCCAGCACGTTGGGACGCTGATGCCTTGCTTATCCACTGGACTTCATAACTTGCCATCCCAGTAGCATGGTCATAGTTCTTAACCTTTTCTTTTCCAGTATCGACTACATATTTTATGCCAGGAATTGTTAGAGAGGTTTCTGCAACATTAGTTGCCACAACAACTAATCTTTCCCCTTCAGGAATATCCTGAAACACTCGAAGCTGCTGCGAAGCTGGTAACATTGCATAAAGCGGTAAGACACGAAGCTTAGCATGCGAAACAGACATAGGTTCTGTACATTTACTGAAACAAGGAACAGGACTTGACTTTTCTGCACTTATAGCATCGCTCGATTTCTCAACACTTTCCGGTTCTCCTGATATTCTTGATATAGCTTTAAATGATGCCTTTAATACAGATGAACTCTCAACACCTTTCAAAAATGCTAATACTGGCCCATCCTCTTCTTTAGTTTCATATCCAACAGACCCCTCATCCTCACTGTCAGTATCCATCTCACTCTCTGTTTCAATGTCAGAAGAATCAACATTTAGCCCAGCATTGATCTCATCTTCACCATATGAGGAAAACATGTCGTCTTGGTGCTCAGGTTCATTTCTATCAATATCATATGCTTCGCAAATTTCCTTCTCGACTACTTCTGGACTCAAGCCATTCTCATCTTCAACTTTTTCGGGCTTCTTATCAGCTTGTTGCTTAGATGCTCTTTGCAGTTTCTTACATAAGTAATCCACTTCTCGTTGTCCAGTAACAAATACAAGGATTCCACCTGGTGGAAGCTTCTTGTGGATTGACAGAACTTTTTTATAAGCTTGCCCTAAATAATCATCATGTGTCCTCTTTGAGAAGTGAACTGTTACCGGAAATTGTCGTACAGGTACCTTTACAGCTGGTGGGATCACATCAAACAATCTTCTATTGGAAATAAAGTCCTTCAGCTGCAAGGTGGCACTCATCAGTACCACCTTCAACTGACTAATCATATTTTCTGGATTAATGTTCAGCCCAGAGTGTATCTTTTCCTGCTGTTCTGAATACATAGTCTGCCATGTGCACAAAGGTTAGCAATGTCTTTTTTTTCTTTCATTTAAATGAAAATGAGATAAAGTCTTGATTTCCAACCTTTCGAATCTTAATAATTCTAGATAGCATCCCGATAAGTATATCTGTGTTCAAACTCCTTTCATGTGCCTCATCCAAGATGATCACTGAATAGCGCTTCAACAGAAAGTCACTCTGCATAAGATTAGTAAGCCATGTGATAAGCAGGATTATGATTATGTCTAACACAACTTTAATTAAAAGAAAATTACTACATATACATTTCAGGGCAACCAATCACCTGTTGTAACATTTAAATGTGTAAACTATACAATTATGGAGGACAACTGTCATAGACGTGGGCCTTAGGCCTAGTCGGTTCATTATTAGGAATTAGTGATTATATTCTATTTGAGTTAGAGATTAGTTTCCATTGTTAGGGATATAATTAGAGATATGATATGAGTTTCCATATTATTAGAGATAGGATTGGAATTAGATTCGATCTGTTAGGGGGAGCCTATCTATATAAGAGGGCTACCGCATGCTATTGAGATCAATGAGGGAAATATCGCCATCCTTTTGGTGGTGTTTACCCGGTTCATAACAACTTGGTATCAGAGCAGTCGATCCCTTCCCACGACTTCTGCTACCATGGTTCCTGCGATTCGTCCTATGGATGAGTCATTGGCCATAATGAAAGCTAGTGCTGAGAAGATGGCCAGCAACAGCTTCAGCAAAGGGTTGGGGGAAGCCTTTCTCAACTTGCATGCCGTCTTAGAGAAGATCTTGAAGGAGCGGGAGGAGGCGAAACAAGAGGCCGCTCGTAGAGCAGAGGAGGTGACAGACATCGATCTACTGGCTGTTAGAGGCGAGGAGAACGAGGCGGATCCTCCTGCGCTTCTGCCTCTCTCGCCTCCCTCTAACGATGAGGAAGACGAGGCTGACCTTGCTCCCGTCGACTGCATTGCCGCAGCGTCTCCGTCTAGCGTCTCAACCGCCGACGTGGTCGCCGCAACGTCTTCTCCGGCGCCTCCGTTCAGCACCTCATCCGCTGTCGCCCGGCGTCTGCTGCCACCGCCGTCCTCCATGGCCCCGCACAGGTGTGGCCGACCATCCATCAGCGGCCATCGGCTCTCTGCGTCGCCTTGCTCTCTGCACCGGCAGCCGCCGCCGAGATGCCTCGATCTTCCGAGTCGCTCTGCTGCTCCACCGCCGCCACATGGACCGTCGGCGCCCGAGCCGTTCCGCTGCTCCATCGACGCGGCCAGCCACTGCCAGGCGGCCGCCGCCATCGCGAGTGGCTACTCGCGAGATCCGCCGCCGAGAGCATTGCCGCCTGTGCCGCCGCCACCGTTCTTCGCCGAAGCCGACGCCGCCGGCTCGTCGCCTCGCCGCCGCCGCCGCTTCGCTCGCTGCGCCGCCGCCGCCGCTCGCTTCGCCCGCCGCGCGCCGCCGTCCGCTCCCTCCTCGGCCGCTTCGCCGCCGCCGCTCGTGGCCGTCGTTGCTCCTCCGCCGCTTGCTCCGGCCAGCCGCACTGGCTGTCTCGGCCGCTCCACCGGCCGTCTCGTTCGCAGCCGCCGCGCCAGCTATTTCCGCCGAGTTGCCGCCGCCGGCCGTTTCGCCCGAAAGTTGCCGCGCGCGCAGCCTCCGCCCGAGCCGCCGCCACGATCGCCGCGCCCGCCCGAAGCCGCCGCCACAGCCGCCGCTCGCCGCTGCCGCCGCCGGATCCGTCCGCGGCCGCCGCTGCTGCCGCCGACCAGCATCGCGCACGCAGCCGCCGGCCGCCATCGCTGCTCGCCGCCGCCAAAGCCGCCTCCGCCGGAGCCGCCGCGCTTCCTCAGCCATTTGTTCATTGGCTTGCCTGCGTCGCGTTCGGTCGGTCTAACCGACGCTTCGCGTGTGGGATTTTGTAAACAGGCTGACCGACCGACATAAGTAAAAAAATCAAAAAAATCAAAAAAAATAAAGAAAAAAAAGAAAAAAAAAGTCAAAAAAAGTCAAAAAAAACAAGAAGAATAAGAGTCCAAAAAAAAACTTATTTTTGCAGGCATCGTTTCGCCTTGTCCCGCTTGGATCTGGCCGGTCGTCTTCATCCGCTGCAGGACCCCACCATCGCTCATCTTCTACATCGGCGTCGAAGGTCTTCCATTGACGTCATGACCGCTACCTAGCAGCTCGAGGACGAGCTGCATGTCCGGGAGGGGTGTAATGTCATAGACGTGGGCCTTAGGCCTAGTCGGTTCATTATTAGGAATTAGTGATTATATTCTATTTGAGTTAGAGATTAGTTTCCATTGTTAGGGATATAATTAGAGATATGATATGAGTTTCCATATTATTAGAGATAGGATTGGAATTAGATTCGATCTGTTAGGGGGAGCCCATCTATATAAGAGGGCTACCGCATGCTATTGAGATCAATGAGGGAAATATCGCCATCCTTTTGGTGGTGTTTACCCGGTTCATAACAACAACTGATTTAGTGATGGCACAATTACGGAAGATGACTAATTGAGTGATTAGACTGAACCACTGACCGCAAGATTAAACCTTGCTATAGTAGTTTATGCAGGCCAGCAGAAACGACAAATTTGCAGCATTTATTTACAGTTATGGCCTTGAAAACTGCAGACGTATTCTTAGTTGCATTCTGGTTATAGGTTAACCTTTTTAGCACAAATGATCACGATAACAAGAACTTGAGTGAAGAAAACATGGCTCTTCAATAAATAGATTGATTGAAGCAGACAAGTAAACAGATACACAACCTGGACCTCTCGCAGCAAAATACCATCTGTCATGAACTTGATGAAGCATTTACTTCCTACCATTTTATCATGCCTAACTTGAAAACCGACCTCCTTTCCTAGCTTCAGTCCTAACTCATAGGACACCCTCCTGGCTGTGGCAAGAACAGCAACACGCCGTGGTTGGGTGATACCAATTATCCCTTTTCTGTCAGCTCGATTGCTTGTGCCAAAGCCAGCTTCATATAGAAACTGCAGAATGCAAGTAGCATAAGGAGCAATGAAAATTTTGGTAACTATTTAACACAGGTAGATAATATCAAAACTCTTAGTTTGAACCAAATGTTCAAGAAGCACCATGTGTGCTCACACACTCACCTGAGGGACCTGAGTAGTTTTACCACAGCCTGTTTCTCCACACAGAATTACCACTGAATTTTCATAGATAGCTTCCATTATTTCCTGCTCCATCATTATTATCGGAAGATCCCTTCTTGCCTTCTCAACCTCATGTGGTCTTGACACAGACACTACAATTGGAGGATTGAAGAACTCCTGTACAGAAGCTTCCCCTTGTCCTGGCTCTTTATCCTACCAAAAATAAAGGATTATAATTGAGTTAACTCTGAAAATGAGTAGAACAGCTTCTGGTCATAGTACCACTTAAGGAATAGGCAAACCGCAAACCTAGTATGTCTTTAAATATCTAGATATTGATGAGCAGGTGAAAACTGAGTTAAACATAGTTCAGATGTCGACTAATCACCTGCAAATCTATCTCTGCACCAGAACAACTCGGAATAGATGACTGAATTGTCTGATTTGCCAACATGTCAGCATCATCATTTGTCTCTTCAGTTTTTGGTTCTGGAATGCTCACTCCAACACCCATCGTCGGTTGGCATTCCTTAGGTTTCACTGAATCATTCTCTATGTTATTCTTACGTTCTCTACCAGGATCTTCAATTTTTGCTGGCTCAACAAACTTCACTGGGCAAACTTCCATGGCAGCTTCACCATTTTCAGAAACTTCCTTATCACCGTTTTTCTTGAATAGTGAAAGGTCATCAGGAACATCCAAACCAATCTTGGAGAACTGAACAGCACGCCTACGTTTTTCTTTCAAAGTGTCAGCCTGCAGTAGAATAAAATTCTATGAGCAAATTTACTTTACATTGAGAAAGTAACTAATCTGGCGCTAGGGGTAGATCTACAGTACTTGACCAATAGTCCCCGAAGCATGCAGCAGCGAATATGCATCATCTGAAATCTTGTGCTTCCTATTGAGCAGGGCAAGTGTTATACACAATCATCAGAGAATATGCAAACCATCATAGAAAATATACATCATTCTGGACAGAATAAATTAAAACTAGCATACCGCAAAATCTCGATACTTTTAGCTTGCAGTAGCTTCTTTTGCTTTTCCTCCTGGGAACAATTACACCGGTATTGATTTAAACATTAAGACCAACTATCAACAAAAGAAATACTACTAGGCAAGGTTAAGCATGCGCACCTCCAATTTCTGCAGCTTTTTGAGCTTACTCTTGCTCATCTTCGGGTCTACCTTGTTATTGCCTTTCTTACCATCCTGCCAATTCAGAGGTTACAGAACTCACACAGTAGTATCTTAAACTCTGGGTGGAAAGCAAACCCAAGAAACGGGGCCCGAATTAAATTGGCATTACCTTGTCCTTCCCTTGTGCTTTCTTCTTCCTCTTGCAGGGCAAAATCAGCGCATTGCTATCGTCCATGCTCAGGGGCGGACCTAACGTGGGACATGGGGGTTCAGTTCAACAACCAAAAATATGGAAAAAATAAACTGCTACTGGTAATCCACAACGCAGCAAGCAAATCCACCCCAAACTCCATGGACTGTTAGCATAATCATTTAATCCTGCTCACATTAGTTAGCATTTCAGTTTCTGCATGTCGTCAGTTTCTGCATGCCTTCATTGAGCCATGCTTTCAGTTTGTGCATGCTTTCAGTTACTTCCGTTTCTTGTATTGGTTCATTGTTTTTGCTTTAAAAGGAGATGGGAAATAGAAAACGCTGTCTGTTTTAAGCAGCACCAAAACATTTGTTTCTTTCCTGCGTATACTTTTCATTTGAAGTGTGAGCTAGAAAGTTGAGAGATTAGCAAAGGCGGCTGACAATTGGTATCAGAGCACAATGTCGGCTCCCGCCCTTGCCGTAGGCCACTCCCGTACACCGCAGCGACACGGCCGTGGACGCTCGCCGTCCCCACCGACGCGCCGCCCGCAACGACGCAATGGCGGCCAGCATGAACTCGTTGTCCAGCAGGTCGTGAAGGAGAGCAGTGGCTCCATCTCCTACCCCACGCTCACACGCTCAAATTACTCCGATTGGGCGGTGTTGATGCGAGTCAACCTGCAGGCTCAAGGCCTGTGGGACGCCGTCGACACCGGTGATGTGCCATACCAGGAAGATCGCCAAGCCCTTTCGGCGATCCTGCGCGTTGTGCCTCCGGAAATGCTCCGGCCGCTCGCCGAGAAGGACAACGCCAAAGAAGCCTGAGACGCCCTCAAGGCGATGAGGGTTGGGGCGGATCGAGTGCGTGAATCCAAGGCGCAGAAGCTACGCCAGACATTTGAGTCTCCGGCTCCAAGGTGTCGTCAGCGACCTTCGCCTCCTTGGGGAGGAGTTGTCGGAGGAGAAGGTGGTCCGCAAGCTACTGCGTGTTGTTCCCCGCAGGTATCGCCAAATCGCCTTGTCAATTGAAACCTTGGTTGACCTCAGCACTCTGTCCATCGAGGACCTCACCGGCCGGCTCCACGCTGTCGAGCACCGTGGAGAGTCGGACGATGAGGAAGGAGACCAGGTTCTACTCACGGAGAAGGAATGGTCGTCGTATAATACCAAGGCGAAGGGCGTGATGGGGGAGACGAGGAACCAAAGTCTGGGCCATCCCAGGCCGCGTGCCACAACATCTCCAAGGACAAATGTCGTTATTGCGGCAAACTCGGCCACTGGGCCAAGGACTGCCGAAAGGCGAAGCGGGATCGTGAGAGGTTGGCTCAGGCGAATCTTCTCCAAGCCGAACCAGAGCAGGCTGAGGGCGAAGATGAGCCCACGTTGTTAATGGCTCAGGTCTGTGACCTCTCTCCCGCCATCAACATCGAACCAGCAGGCGCCGAACTCGATATAAACGAGGAGCGCGCCCTTGTCACTCTCCGCGACGTGGGAGAACCAGTCGATCCAGAATGGATCCTGGACACCGGTGCATCCAATCATATGACGGGCGCACGGAACGCATTCTCCGAACTCGACACCGCGCGCGCGTTCCGTCTGTTCGGCGACGCCGCGAGTCCGCGATCGAGCGCGCGATCGCGTTTTCGCCGCAAGAACGGCGATCATCGTGCGCCACCGGCGGCGGTGTCACTACATCCGCGCGATCCGCAATAACATCGTCGACCTCGGCCGGTGGGACGAATCTCGCCGCAAGACGAAGATCGAGAATGGCGCCTCATGCCGCGCGACCCTCAACACCGGCCGCTATGCCGAGTTCGCGAGCGCCGACGCTCTATGTGCTCAACATCAACATTGCATGGCCCATTTGTCTCGCGCGAGGGGGCGAGGAGGCTCGACATGGCATGCGCGTTTGGCCACCTCAACTCGACTCGCCGCATGCTCGCTCGGCGCGGATGGTGCAAGATCGCCGAGCTTGAGCGCATAAATCAGTTAGGATACCGCCGACGGCAGCAAAGCGAACGCCGTTCCCACCGTGACGTCGCATCGCGCGTCTAACGCCTTGATCTTGTCCATGGTGATATATGCGGGCCCATAACGCCGCAACCCATGGCGGCAAGAGGTACTTTCGTTGTTGATCGATGATCTAACCCGCTACATGTGGCTCTTCTCTGGCGGCAAAAGTGATGCTCTTGCAACCATCAAGCGCTTCAAGGCGGCGCCGAGGTCGAGACCGCCGCAAGTCGCGTGTTCTTCGCAGACCGACCGCGGCGGTGAATTCACCTCCGTGGAGTTCACCTTTCATCGCGCCGAGGTGGATTGGGCGCCACCATCGCGCCGCATCTCTCGCAGAACGGCGTGGTCGAACGCCGCAACTGACGGTTGCCAGGCCATGGCACACCGCATGATGAAGGCGAAGGACATGCCGGGAGTTCGGGCGAGGCAGATTCACCGCCGTCTTCATCCGAACCGCTCACGACAAAGAGTGTTCGCAACAAGACCCGTATGAGGCATGGCATGGTCAAATACCTACCGTGCATTATTTCAAGATGTTCGGGTGCGTTGTTTACGTCAAGGATGTGAGACCGCATTTGAAGAAACTCGATGACCGAAGCAAGGTCATGGTGTTCCTTGGCTATGAACCGGGAGCCAAGGCATATCGCGCTTACGACCCGGCATCCCGGCGTGTTTGTGTCACCCGCGACGCCGTGTTCGATGAAGCGGCAAAGTGGGATTAGGCGGCTTCAGGAGAGTCTGTTGCGGCCTCCTTGGACGATGCGTTCACCGTCCACTACGAGGTGGTTTCCTCCTCTGTGCCATCCAACATGGTTCCGGGGAGCCAGGCAGCAACACCAGAACATTTGGAGACGGCGGCTCCCAACGACCCTGCTTCGCCACGCACTCCGGAACCCACCATCGAGTTCGACGCCTCAATCGCTGAACGACATCGACGACGATCACGGCACCGCGGCGCTACAGAAGCATGGCCAACATCTTCGCCACTTCGAAGCCGGTGGAGCTCAACGCTCGAGCGCATCAGGTTTCATGAATTTCGCAAAAAGGCGGGCATCGTCGAGGTCGTCACACGGCAGCAGGATTAGGGGGAGAATTGTTAGCATAATCATTTAATCCTGCTCACATTAGTTAGCATTTCAGTTTCTGCATGTCGTCAGTTTCTGCATGATTTAATCCTGCTCACATTAGTTAGCATTTCAGTTTCTGCATGCCTTCATTGAGCCATGCTTTCAGTTTGTGCATGCTTTCAGTTACTTCCGTTTCTTGTATTGGTTCATTGTTTTTGCTTTAAAAGGAGATGGGAAATAAAAAACGCTGTCTGTTCTAAGCAGCACTAAAACATTTGTTTCTTTCCTGTGTATACTTTTCATTTGAAGCGTGAGCTAGAAAGTTGAGAGATTAGCAAAGGCGGCTGACATGGACGGGACTATCCATCCCAGAAAGGAAGATTTGGATGAGATTGCTCACAGAAAAGAAAAGAACCTCAGGACAGAGCTCACTCTTAGAACAATCCAAGCAAGCTAGGCTTCCTTACCAGCCAGTGGCGGATCCAGGATTTCATCGTGCCCTGGGCTGAATGCTAAAAGGCTAACAGCATAGAAGTAACGCCAATTTTTACCCACACAACAGCGTAACATTTTGTCAATGGTACCAGCAATAAACAAGTCAAGAAAATATACTTAAAACTTCTAGCAATGTCAGTTGAACGATACATCTAATAATTTTATTTGTTCTCATGGTAGTATCACTCACATAGTCACATTTTTGTCCTGGCTTCTTGCAAGCATCGCTTCATCGTTGGCACAAAGGGTATTAGTGTTACATATCATTCATTCATTCTCACGCTGTGTCTTAAGCATACAAAGGAATCATGCTGAGATGAACTGTTTTTGGAGTATTTGTATGAAAATGAATATATATGTTGATGCAAACTTGCCTTAACAATTTATATTGTCATGGACTATTGTCTTGCATGCAATTTGTCTCATCAACTTTGCTTCCCTTATTTAGAACTTTGGTCATGTATATAATGTATCTTCCTGCTTGTGCTCTATTGTTAAAATCACTGTACTTGCTTGGACTAGCTCGTTTTGCACCTTGTATGCTCACTTACCTGTTACTTCATACTATTCCATATGACAATTCTTTAAAGCTATCAAATATGTTTAGTTTTGGGCCTGTAGCAGTTAATTCATATTGGGAAGCATAACATTTTATTGATATCTGCATTACCAACAAATGTACTACACTACTACAGGACAATGGTTGCGCAAAAAAAGCAAAACCTGAGCAGCTGGCAACTCGGGTGGCCGGGACGGGAGGGGAGATCCACCGCCGGGCGCCGGGCAAGATGGGAGACCCGCCGCTCGGGCCGCCGGGCGTCGGGGGAGAACAGCCGCCGGGGAGAGGGGAGAGGCGAGAGCCGCCGTCGGGGAGAGCCTGAGAGCAGCCGCCGGGTGTCGGGGAAGAGCCGCCGCCGCCGACCGGGAAAGAGGGGAAAGGCGCCGCCGGGGAGAGGGGAGAGCCGAGAGCCGCCGCCGCGCCGGACGTGGGAGCACGAGTGACGACTGGGAGTGCAAGGCGGCAGCCACCTTCCCGCGTGAGCGCAAGGCCGGCGGACGGCGGACGCGCGGCGTGCGTAGGCGAGGGCGGCGACGAGGACGCAGTGGCGCGGAGGCGGGGGCGGCGGCCAGCAGCGGGGGCGCGCAGGCGAGGGCGGTGGGGGCGCGGAGGCGGGGGCGGTGGCCAGCGGCGGAGGCGCGCAGGCGAGGGCGGTGGGGGCGCGGATTCGGGGGCTGTCGGCTGGGTCTGCGCCTGCGGACTGCGTTGTGCGGCTTGTGCCTTCGGCCTTTAGGGTTTCGCGTGCGCGGAGGCCCGCTGCCGGCCTGCCTGACTAAGGCCTCGGGCTGGGCCGACGTTAAATAAAAATACTAGATCAGATACTACGAGGAGTACTACTAATAATATTTTTGGGTCTCGGGCTATAGCCCACCTAGCCCGAGACTCAGACCAGAGAAAGAAGAGATCAATCTGGCAGAGCGGAGGAAGACGACGACGCCTAGAAAAGAAGAATTCCTTTGCTTCGAGGGTTAAATGACGTTGGCGTGAGAATTTGAGACGAACAGCAAAGCAATAGTCGCCACCGCCGTCGCGACGAGATATGGAGGAAAGTTCAAGGAAGAGGATGGGCTGGAACTAGAGACGAGATAGGCTTGGGATTGGGCTGTGAGGATTGCCGATTTGGGGAGGAGGGAGGAGGATAGAAATCTTGACGATGGTCTGTCTCCAGTGCTGAATATTGGGGTCCATTCTAGGGTCCGTGTGAAAGAAAAAGAGAGACTCATGAAGGCCCACATGTCATGCATGTTACTGGGCTGTTGCAAGGAGAATATGACCTGGGCTGTTGTAATCTGTGCGGATGTTCCTGGTTCTTCTTAGCTCCGCTGCATCGGTAGATAGAATGGTAAGAGGCCTCTAGCTAGAAAGATGCTTCCAGGGAAGATGTATTTTCTGGATATGATGTGGATGAATGCTAGTTCTGTACGTATCATCTTTCAGTTTTGGGTGCGCACGTCTGTTCCTTAACAACCCTATAGACTTGCCTCTTGATGGGACCATGAGATGTCGAGATGAGTGATGGTTCACGGAACCAAATCTCTCAGATTATCAAGGTATTCTTATTATATTATGGATGTGTCTAAGTGTCATTCGGATATTTTCTTTTTAACAATTATCTAAATTTAGAATCATTGGATTAGAGATATAACGGCCCCCTTTTTTTTGAGGAGATTTTTTGGGGGGAGGATTCATGGTTGTTGGTGTTGTAGATATTGCGGTATAAGCATAATTGAATATTTAATTCCAGCAATAATTAGCATATAAACAATGTATTTCCAGCATAAGAAGAATAGCATAAATTGCATATTAACATGAAATTCTACCTTGCTATTCATCTCTACATATATATTCAATGAATATAACTTCAAAGCGGCTGAAAATACTATGTAAAACAGTGCTAGCAGTAATAAAACAACTAATTCCAACATAAAATAAATTAATTGTTTCATTATTGCTCTCAGAACAGAGTTGCGCAAAATCATAGATTTTGGCCTTCTCATGCAAATATCCATTTTAATCACAAATGATCTAATAACCAAAATCAGGATTTGAGCTCACAATCAAGTTTTCATCACACGCGATCAAAATAGAAAAGCAATGATCTATAACTTTCAGATTAAATGTTCACAGTCAATGATATTATTTAGCAATAGACAGGCATTCCCAGACTAAATACAGGGCATCTACCAGAAGGAGATCATGCAATATATATAGCAGAACCGAAAGTAACAACAGTAGGATCCTTCACTGGAATGACTAAAAGACTATTGCACAAAGAATAAATCAATGGCACATGAACACAAATAATCACCGTGAGACAAGATACACATGGACAGAGAAGACTAAACCCTAGAGCTCAAATTCCTAATTCACCCAGATCAATTCAAAGATACAAGTTCATCATCGAGCTAAAGTCGAGCCCACAAGCATTCACAGCAATCTTCAAATTCTTGAGTGAAATAACAGATCAAGAAATACTCACGTAAATGTGCAAAAGGGTAAATATACTCACAACACGATAAGACTCAAAACCGCCCAGAGCCGAAAGTCTGCAGGAGAAAACCAACCAAGGCGGCAAGGCACGATGAATCGCTCACCCGTAAAATCTATCAACCCACTATCACGCTACCGGTAGATGATTCACGAGATACAATGCCGCTCTTCACTTCTCACGAAAACCGAGGTGAAGTCGAGGTGCAGAGATGCCGCACAAGACAACGAGATGCGACCGCCAAGCACACACACACACACACACACAAAGAGGAGGCGCCACCTTCTCCTCTTCTCGGATGGAACTCCTAGGTCTCAAGTCCCCACACCCCAAATTAGGGATTGCGCAGGAGACCAAGGCCAAGCCTCCCTCGGAAATGGCCGAAGCCAATCCCCTCAGCACCACCAGAGATCAAAGAGGAGGAAGTAAGACTCAAGAGGGCAAGAACCAAATCGGAAAAATCACCTCCCTCCCGTCGGGCACTGCCCCTTTTGAAGAGAAAACGAGGTCTAGCCGCGAGGTGGTGTGAGCGGCCGGCTCCGAGGAACCCGGGCCAGCTCCGCCTCCGCCAACGGCCCTCCACTCGCCATCTCCCCTTGCGCCGCCGAGAATCTCGGATCTGGGCGAGGAAGAGCAAAACCGCCGCATGGGAGAGGAAGAGCAGCCGCCAGGAGCCGATACAGGGAGGAGACTTTATCTCCTCCCCCTTAGCTCTTTCGCCCGGGTGGCCGACAGGTGGGCCCCACCTTTAGGGCTCCTCCCACTCCTTTTCAATTGGGAAATTCCCAAAATGCCCCTCTGATATACAACAGTTGGATCTCTAATCCAACAGTCACAAATCTAGATGATAATAAGGAAGAAAATATCCATATGATGTTTATCAGCACCCTTATATTATAATGGGTGGGTTGACTTATCTTTTGATTTCTGTGTATTCATGAGAGAGATAGAACGAAGAGAAGCAGTCGTATGCGATTTTCGCTAGTAAATTGAAGTTGGTATAATATCTATTATAATTAACTTTTAGATTCTATGTTGAAAAGATATTCTGTTTAAAAGTTAGTTACTATAGTAAAAATCAAAACTATAACATAAACCTCAAAAGGCCTATTCAACATCCACTACCACCGCTTGTTTCACCGTGTGCAACATGCTTGTTGTTCACTCAATATATCGGGCAGTTCAACGCCGTTTTGTATATCTTCTTTGCACGCGGCCTCTTGAGGGCACATTTAGATCTCGAGAATTGTACATGGATTTCACTACAATTTTACGGCTCGTTAGTGACCGTCGAACGGCTCTGTTTGAGCGTCCCATGGAACGTTCTGTTCTTTTGGATCGGCTAATCGTTTTTGTCTGTGATTGAACTACCCAAATCGGAATCACACGGCCAAGAGGCAATGGCGTTAAGCGGACTCTCACTATGATGTCACTGAAGAGATACGGTGGGGGGTGCCAATTCAAGGTACTGGTGGAGAGCTAGTAGCTCCTACCTCTTAAGAGCCTGCTTGGGAGAGCTCCACCACTGAAAACGTGGATCTAGAGTAACAGCTCCACCATGGAGCAGCTCCACCATGAATCTGGGATCTCACCATGGAGTGTTTGGCTCTCCCAAACAGGCCCTAAGTTGATGGGTGGTTTGTGTTTGGTTGAGGAAAATCGAGTATTGGAACCGTGGATATTTGTTGATTCGCATTAGATTAATTAGGTTGGGGGATGGATCTTATGATGGTGCCCGAGCTGGAATTAAGACAGTAATACGGTTGGTTAAAAATTGGATCTTTGAGTATCATAGAGAATTTGTTCCAGCTTGTACGGTTCGTTCGTTATGACCAAACCGGACTCTTCATGTAGATCACAGTTTGTTTCCTACTGATTAAGCTTTGCTTCTTTCTGTCAAACTCGTTTTTATGGAATTTGGCGAACTCCTTGCATCAAAGAATGTCAATCTGATTTGGACTCAGATATCCCAAAATTTTCCAGATGAACATTGCATTCTCACTTATAATTTTTTTTAGGAAACATGCACAGGATTTGCATGTCATTATATTAAAGAAAGAGGGAATTTGCATACATTAGGCCACTAGGGGCCTAGTGTTTGTTACATAAGACTATAAGAGAGAGGAGAAAACTAACTAGAGAGGGACCAGAAGAGGGAAGAGAAAAAAAAATTGTGGTGGGGATTGACGAATATTAAGGCTACGCGGCAAAGCTGCGAAGGGACAACTAGCAGCTGCTTGTGGTTGAGATCAGTGGCAACTTAGCGCCCGCCGTGGCAACTTCACTTGAGCTTTAACTTCGCTGGTCCCATTCTTCATTAGACCTTGCAATCATCACTTTCACATTAGTGGTACCACTCTACAATCTACATTAGATCAATGCAATCACCACTTTCACCAATCACTTGTATGGGTTTTGGTTGTCAGGCCTTGGGCTACAGCCTACATCCCAGGTAGTTTAAGGTCTGGTTTCACCACTGCCTTTCATGGTGTAACATGGTGGCTAAGTGTTGGTATGAATGGCAGGTGTCCTTGGATGCTGGAAAAGTTATCAATGTAACCCCTCGCTATGCCCAGCTCAGGGCTGAACCTAATGGTGCTGCCAAGAGTCCTATCATTGGATGGGAGAATATTGAACTTATCAGTGATCGACCCCTGGAGACGATGCTGAATGAGTTCAAGCAATTGAAGAAAGAGTATCCTGACAGGATACTTATTGGCTCAATAGTGGAGTACAACAGAGCTGCATGGCATGAGCTTATTGAACGTGTTGAAGAGACCGGAGTGGTATTGTTCTCATATGTGTATTTTGGTGCATTCTTGATCAGAGTTATGATACTGGAATCCTACTGGTCTGTTTTTTTTTATTACGATGCTCTTGAGATCAATTTCTCATGCCCACATGGCATGCCAGAGCGAAAAATGGGTGCTGCTGTGGGACAAGACTGTGGATTGTTAGAGGAGGTTTGTGGTTGGATAAATGAGAAGGCCACCGTTCCTGTTTGGGCAAAGATGACTCCTAAGATTACAGATATTACACAGGTTAGTCAAACATATACATCTATGCAGTACTTAATGGTCAAATATCATCTCTGCTTAACCAATCGCCGCCCCCCGCGGGCGTGAGTTTTCGCATCCTTTAGTTGATTTCCACTGTTGTAAGTAGTTTACAGTGGCGTAGCTAAGATTAAAACCCTATGGAGTCAATCCCATTAGAACACTAAAATTGTGTGAATTTCTATGAAATTATTAATAGAAGTAGATGTATTTTACAAAAACCTATAGGGTCAATTGTGTAAGTCTTAATATAAGTCTAAACATGAACTTTAGTCTTAAGCCTAGATCCAAATCATGAACACTGCCATTAACATTAGTGCGGAAGCGTCACATACCCGAAGTCGGAGAAGTCATCTTGAGGTGCTCGGTTGATGAAGTAGAGGAGGGTGGCCGACGGTGTGGAAGTGGTCGGCCCGAGTCGGTGAAGCTAATGCTGCTGTCGGGGAAGGAGGAGTTCCGGTCTTCGTTCACCGTAGCGCCCGTGATGGATCGGGTCTGTTAGGATTTGTAGAGCCAAGACAAGCAACCAGTGTCCGAAGCCTTGCCCAAAACCCCCTTTTATTTGGCGCTAGGTGACCGGGACCGAAACCAAGTTAGAGTTGGTTACGCCCCCGATCAGGGCGTGAAGTGGAGGACGTGTCTCCCTAAAAACTCTCAGGTGGTTAGCCGAGAGATCAACCCAACAAATTGACCCCATAAAAAAAAGCCTCCCTCCGCCACTGGTAGTTTGGTTATCTGATCTGACTTTTGCCAATCCTTCAGCAGAAGTTAGCTGTTAGAAGATTAGCAATGAACTGTTTCTGTACTAATTTTTGTTCACGCTTGTGGAATATTTAATCTTTTGCATTGTTCTACATATCCTCGTTTTGTTTTATTCCCTTTCTGAGTTTTCAAATGATATCAAATAGTGAGTTCTGTCCATGTTCTATTATTGGAATCAGATATGTAGTGGGCTAAGTTATGATAAGCTTTCACAGTTTAATGTTGCTTCCCTGGTTCTAGCACTCCATGGTATCAGGCTTATTATTATTTTGGACATCTCACAAAGCCCAAACATCATAACTACCTAATAATTGAAACATGAGTTGCACATCGATATCTCTATCCCTTTTCCATCCTGAAATAAAGGAATTTTTTTCATAAAATAAATGAGATTATTTCCATCAGTTGCACTGCAGATGGTCATCCATGGTACTATTATTTTGACATTAGAATTCTGGACGAGAATTTTTTTCAAGAATTTGCCAATTTTATTGGTCAATGTTTTCATATCTTGCCTTAACATTGTGCAGCCTGCAAGAGTTGCTCTTAAGTCAGGATGTGAAGGAGTTTCTGCTATTAACACAATCTTGAGTGTGATGGGAATTAATCTCAGAACTTCGCTTCCATAACCTAGTGTCGAGGGGTTAGATGCTTCCCTGAACTGTTCTTAAATTATGTTCATTTATTGTTACCAATTTGAAACACCGTTCTGTTCCACAGGTATCCGACACCTGGAGGCTGTTCTGCCAGAGCTGTGCACCCTATAGCTCTCGCAAAAGCCATGCAGATAGCAAGGACGATGAAAGAAGAATTCACTGGACAGTCACTCTCTGCTATTGGTGGTGGTGAGACCGGCAACGATGCTGCTGAGTAATGCTTGGCGTAGATACAGTGCAGGTGAGCTCTTAAAAATAATATCTGGGGGCCAATGTGGCTCTGACCTTTTATTGTGCATATTCATACGTGTGCTGCTGACACAGTTGATCTTGAGTTGTATTGTAGATCTTTTCTTAGACATCATTTTCGCAGTTGTAACCATACATATCTTAGGATCGTCTAACCAAGACTTGACTATTCATTACAGGTATGTACAGGCGTAATGATGCATGGTTATGGCCTTGTCAAGAAGCTTTGTGCAGAGTTGCAGGATTTTATGAGTGACCAGATTTCCGAGGGTATCTAACCATACCCCAATTTTTAGTATTGTGGTTGATATGGTGTTGGAAACCATCCGGAGAATTACTTTACTTTGGACTGTTTACTAAGACATCCTGAACATGACTATTGCTGCCTCCAAAAATTTACTTCTTTGCCCAAAACTTCTAAGCACCATTTTGTTACTAAAGTATAGCAAATGAACTTTGAAAGTAATAGATAATCATGAATCATTAACATGAGAGCTCAGGACCTTCCCTTGTAAACAAATGCTCAGCACACATGGCCTCTTTATTTTTCTTGCTAATTTTCTGTGACACATGTTACTGAGTAGAAGACAGTTATCAAAGAAGAGTGCCCCTTGTGAAAAATAGAAAAAGATGCTGTGGCAATAGGGTGAAGGTAATTATTAAAAGAAGACGTATATGTACTGTTAGCGACAATCATTGTGCCCTGTATAGACTATCCTTCCTTCCTGGGGCCCTGCTTTGCACGCCTGACCCTACTATGTATGAATGGTGCAGAATAAAGGGCACGATCTTTTCAGATCTTTTTTTATCTTTTTTATCTCTACTCCTTAAAAGGAGGAGTTCAAAGTGATGGTGCATCCTACACTTCCTTCTCTTTTCACTGCCTTTTTTTGACTGTGCTCGCGCGGGCTCCACTTCAAAAGTTCCTCACCTACTACCCCCTCTCTCTCTCCCACCCACCTGCTTTTTTCTAAAAAGAAAGAAAAGAAACACCTTCTCTCTCTCCCTCTCACCGGTTGGAGGCGGAGGTAGGAGGAGGCGTGGCTGCGGCGGCGGCTGGCTCGGAGAGGAAGGGGGCGGAGGGAGGAGGAGGCACGGCTACGGCGGGGGAGAGGAAGGAGGCGACGGCGGGGGCGGCGCCGGTTGGGGGCGGAGGAGAGGAAGAAGGCGATGACGGGGGCGGCGCCGGTTGGGGGCGGAGGAAGGAGGCGGCGCGACCTCCATCTCACCGGTTGGGGGCGGAGGTAGGAGGAGGCGCGGCGCGGCGGCCGGCTTGGAGAGGAAGGGGGCGAGGAAGGAGGAGGCGCGGCGGCGGGGGCGGCGCGGTTGGGGCGGAGGAGAGGTTGGGGCGCCACCGCTCTCTCTCTTTGATCCCCACCTCGCAAAAATTCCGCCCGAGACGCTGCTCACCCCGCCCCGCCCCAACCCCACACCGCGCCGCCGCCCCACCTCCCACTCTCCGCTCGCTCCGTCCTCGCTCCTCTCTTCCGCCTCCCCGCCTCCTCCGCTCCGCCGCCTCCTCCTCCCCACCCGCCCGCTCCTCCGCCGCCTCCTCCTCCTCCTCCTCCCACCCCGCGCGCCGCGCCTCCTCCCCACCCTTTGCACCGCCGCAGCCTACCCGTGCCGGGACGACTCAAAACTACGGCTTCCCGCTTTCTCCCGCCACCACCGCCCAGCTTCGCGACGACTTTTACCGTAGCGGCACCGACCGTCCTCCTCCGCGCGCCCTCTCGCACTAACCGGCGGCCTCGGGACGAAGGCAAAGGGTAGCGGCTTGCTCGTGCAGAGGAGCTTCTTCCAGCGTGGGGATCGAGAAGCTGCGCGGAGGCGGCGGCGCATGGGGTCCGGCCGGGCTAGGCTTCTCATCATCCCCCTCTCCTTGTGGTGCTTGGTCCCGTAGGAAGCAGCGGTGGGGAGGCTCGGAGGAGGATGGGGCGGTCAGGATGCCCCTAGCTTGCCCCTTCTACAGGAAGATTCCCGGTAATGGCCGCTCCTTTTCGAAGCTGTTGCAATCCGGATCGATTTAGTGGTAGTGATGGAATTAGTATATTAGGAGTAGTGTACGCGTCTTTGCATTGAGAATATTAGGGGGTGGTAGATGTTGAATATTTGATATAATCTGCGAATTGAATGAACCTAGGTACGCTGTTCACAGTTGACACATTTCAGTATGGAGCGGTTGAAGGGTGCTCTGCCTATTTTCTCAGCCATTTTCATCATGGTCATTACGGTTGGGTTAACCAAGAAGTGGTGCCATGGTCCTATCTATTGCACTGCGCTCACTGCTCACTTGGTGAAGATGTGCCTATCAGTAGATTCTGAGTAATGCTTGTTTTCGAGTGTTTGATGATGATACCTCTAATTTTCTAGCAGTAATAGTGCTATTAATACTAACTACTAAGTATTCAAATTGGATGTTTGCCGGTATATTTATCCCTTGGATCTTGATACCGAGTATGTCATAGAGGGAGTGACAGTTACCTTGTTGGAGGCCAATCATTGCCCTGGTGCAGCTCTAATTCATTTCCGTCTTAGTGATGGAAAGACCTATCTCCACACTGGGGATTTTAGAGTAGCAAAATCCATGCAATTGCACCCACTCCTCCAAAGAGAGCGCATAAATTTGCTTTACATGGACACAACATATTGCAATCCTAAATACAAGTGAGTCTGCAACCTTGAACATTAAGCATTTCCTCTTTAATGATTTCTTTGCTAAGCTTATACCATGTTAGGTTCCCGCCCAGGAGGATGTTATTGATTTTGTTGTGAGTACAGCTCAAAGATATCTACAGAAGCAACCAAAAACACTCATTGTTGTTGGGGCATATAGCATTGGTAAAGAGGATGTGTATCTAGCAATTTCTCAAGCTTTAGAGGTACTATTGCCAGAGGTCTTTCTGGTCGATTTTTTCCTAATGTTGTGCTGTCTGAAGTGGCCATACGGGTGAAGATTTGATTTATGCCATTTTTCCCTAATGTGTGGTTGATTTTACTTTATTTTGTTAATTTGTTAATGCAAGGTTTAATTGAGACACAACTCATGGATGGCGCATATTATGGGGTAATGAATGGTGGGGTTGAATGCATAATTCGGAGGCCCAAATTAAATGGTCTCCTTGGTCAAGATCTCGTCGCTCCCACACGGGCTACATTTCGCTCGACGAGGGGACCAAACTTGCCGTCGCTGTCACACAGGAGGGCTCCAGCTGCAACGTCGTTGCATTCTGCTGTGAGCGCTCGAGGTTGGTCTCGTCAGCTACTTTTTATCCACACATCATGTATTCTATACAATGCCCAAGAAAGTATGTTTTCTTTCAAAAGAAAAGATGAGTAAATGTTTTTTTCAGAAGAAAAGATGAGTAAGTACACTGTGGTTTTGTTCGATCTATAGTATATTACTTTCAAAAAAAAAAGATGAATAAGTACATTGTGGTTTGTTCGATCTATGCCCTTGTTTCTAAAGGTTGGGTATTTACATACAGTTACCTCTTCCATTTTGCACATTGTTTTTGGAAATTTTGTGCAGCGATAAGGTGAATCATGTTTATTGATTGCTTTTTGACTTCACAAGTGAGAGATAATCTAAACATTACTTCTGCTACTTCAATAGCTGTTGATCTGTTCTATATACATTTGAGACTATAGTCATACATAACGTGTAGAAAGAGTTCAAAACTAACTATCTTGGAGATTACCCTGAAGGGGAAGTTATGCGCCACATCGATGTAGCTCTTTTCTGCACACAAAGTAGTCTTCTTACAATAACTGTTCGGCTGATCCAAAATGATCTTTTACTTCTACTGCCTTCCATATTTCTCATGGTAGTACTCTCCTTCAAATAATAATTGCTCCAAAATTATTTTCAGTTTCCACTATCTAATATTCTGGTGTTCCAGTAGGTAACTGATGTGGAACCTGCTACTTCAACACATTTTGTTCTTGAAGGAGTGTTTAGTGTTTGATCGCCAGGTATAACAAGTGTAGCTTTTTGTTATGGTCCTCTACATTTCAGAAAAGTAGTGTGCATTGCATTTGATCTTGTGTGAGACCTGGCATTTGAGAAATTTTGTGTTTAATTGGCCTTTGTTCTAATTTTCACCACCACTTGTATTGCAGGCTAATTTCCTAACTTTTCTTATTGGTTCATGAGAAACGGTTTGTCCATCAAAGGAGGACAGCCTTCCAATTTCTAAATAACTCGTGAGTTTCCTGGTCTTTGTCAAGTAGTTTTTTCTTCGTGAGAGTAATAACTGATTTTTTGGATGATGGTCACATGCAAATGGCAATTTGATGCACCATTTGAGGGCACTGAAAATATGCTTTGTTTGAAATGTATTGTTTAGTTTTTTTTCCTTTGACCTCTACAAGTGCCCCTCATCACATATTGAGTGGTATAAATATGGTGAACTGTGTTATCTGCACCATCAATTACATATGCTACCACTTTTAAACCTGAATCTCTAATCGTACGATTTCTTTGGGTTGGCTATTTAGAATGAAGAAAGCTTAAGGCCTAAATTTTGTTCTTGGACACTTTGTTCTGAAGAGTATTAACTGATATCTGCTATTTTGGTATTGGTATACCCCTTTTGTGTAACAACTCAGTATGAACTGAAATGGAAATTGTTTGAGATGAACTGAAATTTTCCAATAAACTAACTTCTCTCATGGACTAAACCATCTTTGTAGGCCTGTCTTTTATTCCGTAGCAATGCATGATATTTGCTATAAACTCAGTAGATGGAAGCAAGGAAGGGAGGGGAGTTGGCTCGACATGTTATAATAGTAATACTGTCGCAACGCACGGGTATGTAACTATAGTATGATAAATTTTAAAAATCCGTAGCAACGCACGGGCATTCGACTAGTAGTAATTAACTTTTAAATAGAGTATCTTTTTAAGATAGAGTCTACAAGTTAATTGTAGTACACACTATAACAATTTTATTTATATCGGTCAAAACTATACGTGGGTTTCTGTTACTTTGTACTGTTTCTCACGAACAGCCCAAAATCTATAAGCCGCAGCTAAAAGCTATAAGCTGAAGAAAAAAACAGGCCCAAAGTCTTGTGTACCATGTGATGATTAATTCTTTGTCACTTGACTGTTTGGCCTTTGTTTTACTCTGTTGTCGCAACGAAATTTCTCTGAAGTATCATCGGTTCTGTCCCAAATATCTGCCCGCTTATAGAAAACACCTGAGCTGCCTCTTTTCTTGTGATTGAAACGCATAACGTTGGTTTCCATTTTCTGTTGTTGAACTGGCGATGTGACTGATTGCCCTTTGGAACCTAATCACTAACTCCTGGTCGTCTCATCGTCTCAGGGCCTCCCTCCAGTACTTCACCACACACACCGATTTGGTACAGCGGCAACAGGAGGCGATCAAGCAGAGGAAGGCCATCAGGCAGGGCCTGCAATCGAACAAGGAGTGGACCGGCGACGGGTTCGTCGAGGAGACGGAGATCATGGCGTCCAACTGATGCAACTCTGAACCCATAGCACATCCCTTCCACCATACTTCAACTTGTGATTAAACCGGGACCATGTTCAACCAAAACACACTGGAAACGTTTGCTTCATCCTGTTCGATAAAGCATACCCAATTCCTTTCACCATGTACACTTGTGTCTGTTCATGGTGCGATAGTGAAGAACGAAAACAATCCAAGGAAAAATAAGAGAAATAACTTGTTTCTGCAATCAGAACCATTTAGCTCTAGAATGCCAAATCAAAAGGAACTCATCGAGATAGCTAGACCGTCCTAGGCTAGTCGATGTCTCTCGCTTAAGTGGGTCTTCTTACTCGGTAGCAAAAGAACCCAAACCTATATTTTTACCGACTTACCCAAAGAATAGTACCGAGCTCACCTCTTAGACCAAGGGTCCAAGAGTTTTTACCCAACCGACAGTTGGCCAAGAGGAGGCCTCACTCACATCCTGCATTCGTGCCATCTACCAAGGCCCAGAGCAAGCCCAAGGCTCACAGCGAGCCAAAGTCAAACACAACCACATAGCCAAACCGAAACCACCAACAGAGAGAGGACAAAGAGTAGACCTAGGAGGAGAGGAACCCATAGAGAGTTGAGGAAGATCGACGGCGTGAAGATAGAGGAGCACCGCAACCACGCTGAATTGAACCAGGAAAAGGGAGAGCCGGCGTGGTGACCGGGCCCCCAAGGCATCGATGGGCAGAGCAGGGGTGATAGCTAGAGGCGCAGGGACGGCGCTAGGTGGAGCTGGAGCTGAGGGAGGCGCACAGGGGACCGAGGCCCTGGCACTTGGCTATGGCGAGTCGAGCCAACGTCGACGGTGGTGAGAAGCCTTGACCCAAGGCGAGCCCAAGGGGGAACAGAGAGGAGCCAAGAATAGGCGGTGGCAGGGGCGGAGATGGGCCTCGGGCCGGTTGGGCAACGGCTCGAGGCCCAGGAAAAATTATAGTGTAAATATGTAGGTACTGTTCCTAAAAAAAATACTGTTTAGTAGATGGGCCCGAGGCTTATTGGACGGCCCGACCCATTTTTCTGCCGGCCCGAGCAGTCGACGAGCGCACCCCCGCGGGCCATCACGCCTCCGCGGCCCATCATGCCCGGGCGCTCGGCCTACCCTAAGCGCACGGTCGTGCGGAAGCGCCCCTCCACCTCGCAGGCTCGCACCCACCGCCCCAGCAGATCTCTCCGTGCTCCACCAGAATGCGACGCACCGCCCCCAGCCCCCCACCGCCCCCCGCCCGCCCGTGAGCTTCTTCTTCTCCAGCTCTCCGCAGATCTCCGCTTCTTCTTCTCCGCCTCGGATCCCCGCTTCTTCTTCTCCAGCTCTCCGCCGATCTCCGCCGACCGCCGCGACACCGCCCCCCCCGGCCCCGCCTCCTCTCCGCCGAGCCCGCCGGCCGCCTCGGTGCTTCCTCTCCGGCTCTCCGCGACTCCGCCGTCGCCTCCTCCGCCTCGGCCAGCGGCGGCGCGGCAGTGCGGCATCGACCCCCGCCTCGGTTGCTCGGTGCCTCCCCTCCTCTCCGCGACTCCGCCGGTGCCTCCTCTCCCCACTGGCCACTCCCGCCTCCCGGTGAGCTTCTGGCCACTCCTCTCCACGACTGTGACTGCGAATTGTGAATTTGTGATTGACTTGACTGATTGTTCATTGTTGATTTGTTGTGACTTGTGAGTAATTCAATAATCAGTATGATTGTGAGATTGTCACTGACTCACTCACTCACTTGTCAATGTATGTCTGTTAGTCTGTATTTGTTCATAGTTCATTGTGAGATTGTCAGTATGGTAGTGTTATTATTGTAGTTTGTTTATCAGACTAGCAGTCTATTAATTTGCTATTTAAATTTTTGCGATACTAGAATTAGAAATACATGATGAAGAGAACCAATACATTCTTCTTTTTGTTATGTTTTATCTATTTTGTCGTATCGTTCAACATGGAATTCAAATTTTATTTTGATTATGTATTTGTATTGTACTTTTGTTATATCTCAGTACTGATAGTATTTTATACTAGTTATAGACTTATGTCCTCCTTAGTTTTGTGCCCGAGGCTCCGATAAATCCTGGCCCCGCCACTGGGCGGTGGGGAAGCCGCTGGCCCGCTGCTGGCCAACAAGCGGTCGACGACCCCACAGCAAGAAATCCTAGCCAAAGACGACGGGAGGTGAGCCGTGAATCACAGAGGGACGATAGGGGAAAATGGTGGGGAAGCTTACCAGTGTCAAGTCGATGATTGGCGATGCCACCCCAAGCCGGCGTCGAGCAAACCCTTACTGAGCCAAAGCCATAGCTAAGCCATGGAACCAGGAGGGAATCGGGGAAGCGGCGCGGGGAAACCGGAGGAGGACCCCACTGACGGTGAGGTGACGACTGGCAGCAAGCCAGGGTGGTGTAGCTAAGGCACTTGAAGAGGCGACGGCGTCATGGAGAAAGGAGAGGGTAGGATATGAGAAGGCAACCGAGTGGCCAGGAAGGCTTCGGCCAGATGGGGAAGAGAGAGAGAGAAAGGAAAGAAAAAGAGGGAAAAAGGAAAAGAAAAATGGGAAGAAAAAGATTTAGCATGTGTGATAAAAATATTTGCTTCGTAAAATTTTAACCATGAGCATTTGGATGCTTGTGTCGGGTTCGCGCATAGAAATGATGTTGTTCGTATGAATGCGTGTATCACTATAGTGTATTAAGACTGGATGATGCTTGTATAGGCAGAGACTCTGGTTTGGTGCCGTCCACACATCGTTTTTGAGGTTAAATAGGTAAGTGCATGATAGAATAGTAGATTGGGATGGGTGTTGGGTATTTGTTCTCCATGCCATGTTTTACAGCATTTTATGAAATGATATCCCTGCTAACCTGTTGATTGTACTATGATGAGTGATACTTATGGTTGATTGTTAATGTTGAAAAAGTTTTGCATCATGCATCGCACTAATACATAGGACCTACCTCGGGTAGGCATCTCACAGGAGGGGGAAGATGAAGACCTACTTCGGTAGGTATCCCACAGGAGTGGAAAGATAAAGACCTACTTCGGTAGATATCCCACGAGAGTAGAAAGATAAAGACCTACTTCGTTAGACACTCTACGGAAGTGGAGTTTGAGTAGGGTTGATTGTTAATGTTGGAAGTATGTTGCATCATGCAAAATGCATATGAGCTAGGGTGATGAGTAAGTCATATAGCTAGTCCAAAGTGCATGAACTAGGTCGGTAAGAAAGCTATATGACTAATCCAGAGTGCTCATGAGTAAAACTACTGCAGTAGGCACTCCATGGGAGTGAAGTTTGAGATCCTGTATAAAAAGGACAGGGCAAGAGTGGTTCATCGACGGGTGAATACTCAGCTATACCGATATGAGTTCAAAAGGTGCATGTGGACATTGCATTGCATGAAAGAAATAGGAGATCATGAAACAATTATAGATATTATATTTGTAGTTCATAGATATGAGATTTACTGATAGTTACAAAGATTGTGTTTTACAGTTCTCAGATATGGGACTAAATTGCTATATTGTCGCCACTATTTTATTATGTATTTGCTGAGTCTTGGGCTTACGTTTGTTTTGTTGTTTTTTAGGTGAATTGAAGGCGACATGCATGGGCGGAAGTATCATATTTATTTCACGTGTAAATAGTAATTCACAGGTCATCTTTAGTTGACATAATCAGACTTTAATGGATGCTTTGGTAGTTAGCTTTAAAAAATGTGTCTTAATGCATATGCTTCGTATTGTGTGGCTCATGTGTTTCTTTCGATAGTTGTTAAACTAATACAGTTTCCTTAATGCTCATCTGTAAGCGTGTGTGCTTATCTTGTTGTTGAGTTGAACAGAGAAGATGCTGCCATATTCTAGCAGCAATAGATATAAATGGTACAGTTTAGTGTAGTGGCAGCATTCCGGGTCCAATGGGTGAGCCGGTGTGTTACACATGGAGTACTGACCATATATAATCATAATCTGTACATGTCGGTGGCTTCCAGCTTTCGAGGAGTCCTTCCCAGCTATCACTGTCGACCATGTTGATACTGAACCTTGATGTTCTGCACTGTTAAAAGTAAGGATGGTTTGCCCTTACGACACCTGAGTTCGGCTAAGTGCGTTTGCACTGCAGCAAGGTCCTTCTCGTTGGTCACTTTTGACCAGTTCAACATTTGACCCAGGTGTTCTGCTTTGCTAGCCTCACTGCCCAAATCAAGTATCTACTACACTAATTCTACTACTGTATCATCAGAACAGTCATGCTCTATGTGAATCATACATACCTTTAATTACCTTAATTTTATGTGTCGTTTGATTCCGACGAGATCGAGCGGTATAGGTGGGTGTGGCCAATGCAAGGGCTATGAACAATGCCAATGCCTATATCTACAATAATCATTCATCGCATGCATGGAGAATGTAAAGCACATACTGAAGATGACGACCAATGCGCAGCTTAATCGGAGGTATTTCATGGGTTTATCCTGTGGATGTAGTTAAACGGGAGCCTTCCGAGGCTCCAGGAACTAGGAGAACACAACGTCTAAGTCAGGTCTGCTATACAAAGCAGGCTATGGAGCGCAATCATGTAAAGGAAACTTGTAATTTTGTTATTCTCAATTGAATGAATAAAATACATATTTTCCCTACCTTTTTCTTGTGTTTATTTATTTTGTGTGCTTTAGTATACTGGCACGTCCATACCTTATACCCCAGAGCAAGAAATCTATGAACGATTTATCGCGTTAAACAATCGTTTTCAGCATTTGATGATATGTACGAACAACCAGACACATATGTTGTCATGTGAACATAATTATCTGGACTTGACCTGGTAAAGCTTCGAGACTTGAAGTCCAGCGCCGGAGTGTCTCCGGAGTGTGTCTGAGTGAAGCGTGAGGAAATGATGGCCTAATCTCGATTAAAACTAGCTGACCTATCGTCTTCGAACATAAACTGAAAATCCTCCTTTTCACATTAGGACAGAATAGTTCTGGAGCGCCGGCAAACAACGGCTAAACAAAATAAATTGCCTGAAGTAAATACTGGTACTAAATACTAACTACTCTGGTCAACCTTTACCCCCTTCGTAAACCCCAACAAAAAATCTTCGTTAGTTCCCACTAGCCCTAAGTCCAAACCCATCTCTGTGCAATATATATGTAGCAACTACTCACTCGTGATTCAAACCACAAGAATCAGGCTTGTTTCAACTAAAAAAAGAGAGAGAATCATTCTTGTTTGATTGGAGAGAGAGTGACATGTTAGTTTCACACCGAGAACAGAATCCTTGACCTCCTCACGGCTGCTAACCTAACACCTATATGTTTCAGTTTCTTGCACAACTTCCTGGCACAAGCAATGACATGTATAGTCAACAAACTAGCTAACTGCCGAGAAGGCATGGCTGCGGCGTAGGAGAGCTGAGAGGAGATCGTTCAATGGCTGTCGCAGCGGCCGAGAGGGCGGTGAGGTGCCTCGGCCGGGGCTTCGACATGACGTGCGACCTGAGGCTCAAGTACTGCAAGGACGCCCGGGGTTGCATGGTCGCCAGGAGCGGCGAGACGGCGCCGGTCGCCGTGCCGGGGGTCGGGGTGGTCCGCGGCGTGCCCGTCGACGTCAAGTGCGACAAGGGCGACCGCGTCCGGTTCAAGTCCGACGTGCTCGAGTTCAGCAAGGTTAGCACTTCGAAGAACCAGGCCACCCTGCATGACATGCATGTGTCTTCTGATTATTTGTTCTATTGGAGTTTCTTTCTTTCTTTGTTCAGAAGATGTGTGTAAAGATGCTAAGTAGGGAGTCAAATTGCAGCAAAACAAAGAGAAACTAATGACTAGAATTGATCTAAGCTCATTGTTCGAATCCAATCAATGAGTGTGCTGTTTAATTAGGGCGTTTTGAACAATTGGTTAGTTTTGCATAAGAGAAGGAGAAACATCATAAGCCAATCTTCAGTATTGAATCTCATTTATTTCCTTTACGATCAAGAAATTGCTTGGATGGGAAAGGTTACGTTTTTTCCCCCATAATTTGCATGCCAGATTAGTTCATCCGAGTTGGGAAAGTAACGAAATTAAGAGAAGATTTAGTGGTTGGTGATCAATGGCTGCGAATAGAGCTTTTCCCTCATTAATTTTTTAGATGCTGACCAGTCCAGACCTGTGCAGTTCTACGTGATTCTCACGAACTGAACCAATCATCAACGACATTTTCAACATTTCCGGGAGAGAAAATAAACATTCGTCCTAATTTTTGTACCCTAGGTGTCACATAGGCAGCATTTCAATGGAACAAAACCCTGTCGGTGTCATATACATAGGCAGCATTTCAATGGAACAAAACCCTGTCGGTGTCATATACATTGGCAGCATTTCAATGGAATAAAACCAACCATGTAGAAAAGGATGACATATCGTAAGAAAGTAAAAGATTCAATTAATTTGGACGAGGTGGTCCTGTTCTTTTTACATTATTCATTCCATTATTTGTTAATTCAAGTCAAATTTGGCTGTAAAATCACACTCGATCGTTATAAATAACAGTACCTCCAAATCTCCAATTGTGACAGTGCCTTGTTTGACTTCGACCACAGAGATCCGTAGTGTGTATGTAGATCAGTAAACTAAACTAAACAAAGCTTTCCAATTCAACCTTCCTGAATGAGTAGTTCAAGTATCATCAAAGAAAAGTACTAACAAAAATTCACCGATCTCATCGAACGCAGATGTCGGAGCTGTTCAACCAGAGGAGCTCGGCGGAGGGGAAGATCCCGTCGGGGCTGTTCAACGCGTCGTTCGACCTGGAGAGCGGCTCGTGGGCTCAGGACGCGTCCAGCACGAAGTGCCTCGCCATGGACGGCTACTTCATCTCCCTCTTCGACCTCCGCCTCGACCGCCGGCCGCTCGCCCTCGCCGACCACGTCCTCGAGGACGTGCCGGCCGCCTGGGACCCCTCGGCCATCGCAAGGTTCGTGCACAAGCATTGTGAGCACATGAAAGTTACTTGCACATTACTACCATTCTCAGTACTAGCATATTAGCTCGCTAGCTAGTTGAGGTGAATGCTTGTGACTGACTTACCCTTTTAGCCTCTTTGAGTGGCAATGACTGACCGACCGACTGAATGAGTGAAGATTTGGTCCTGCTGCGAGTGCTTCAATTGCACGCTCCTATGATCATGATTTTTTTTCTTGAGACGCTTATGAGTTATCATCATGAAATTGATAGGCAACAATGCAACATCACTTGACATGTTAAGCCCCCAAATATAAGAACTAAACAAGGGCTTAAAAGTTCGAAACTGAAACTTCTTCTCCCTCGAGAGATCCCAATCAAGAAGCCTGTTCACAAGCCGGCTGCTCAGGGTCACGCACGACGGCGGCTGTCATGATACAACCACACTGACATGTTTCATATCGCCAAGTACGCCACCGGGCATGCACAGTTGTGCCATGTGGATGAAGATTAAAAAGGCCGGATGCCTGTGGAAGAATGACGTAGACTTTCTTTGTCCCTTGGACAAGAAGGATTCACCACTTCAAAGCCTGCAAATTGCAACAGGTTCAGAGAAGTGCTTGCAATTGCAGGACTTGACTTGTTCCAGGTCTCCAGTGCAATCTAGTCAGTAACCGCACAAAGCATTTCAGATGTCCAAGTTTGCTGCAAAAACAGGGTACTGGAACTTCTGACTCTACGATAAGACAATGCATTACTCAGCAAAATGGACAGATTACTTTAATGTCGAGATACGCCTTGTTTTTCTTTGTCCGTCTTTGTTGAACGTACGATTGGTCTGAGCTCTGAACAGGTCGTCATTGACAAATTGAAGCATGACGCGTACACCTGATTTGTATTATTAGGCAGACACGTAGTTTTCAGATACTGAACTGATATTGACACCGCGTATGAATCGATAGACATTACCCTCATTTATAGGGATAATCGATAGACGTTACTGACTTTCTGCATGCAACGAAATTAACCTGTGGGCATGCAGCTTCATCGAGAAGTACGGGACGCATGTGATCGTGGGTCTGAGCATGGGCGGCCAGGACGTCGTGTATGTGAAGCAGGATAAGTCGTCGCCGCTGTCGCCGTCGGAGATCAAGGAGCATTTAGACAAGCTCGGAGACCAGCTCTTCACCGGGACGTGCACCATGCCTCCTCCGCGCTGCAAGTCCAAAGACAAGTTCAAGGTCGAAACTCAAAACAGTGTCAATTACTTTAGGGGTAGAATTCATACTCAATAACTCAAAATGTCAGGTTCAAAACAGCGTTTATGCTGAAAATCAGTGACTCTGATGGCAGATACCGGAGGCCTTCAATGTGTTCGATGCCCAAGTAGCACAGCAGAGGCTGAAAGGGATCACCAATCTGGCATCATCCAAGGAGGTAACTGACTATATAATCTGATCTGTGTGATTTAACTGCGAGCTGCTTCCCTTCGCTTGTGATAAGAATTTTAATCAGGTTTAATTTTTAACTGCTGCAGGGAGTGACAGTGTTGTACTCCAAGAGGGGAGGGAACACGAAGGTGAGCAGCCACTCGGAGTGGCTCCTGACCGTGCCGACGATGCCCGATGTGATCAACATCAAGCTTGTGCCAATCACCTCCCTTATCAGGGGCATTGCTGGCACTGGCTTCCTTTCTCATGCCATCAACCTCTACCTCAGATGTGAGTACAAATATGTCACATTCATTTAGCCTAAGCATGTGTTAACTGTATCATAAGAAAATTTCTTTCGAGAATACAGGTGCATCAAAAGCGACACATAACAAACCACCAAATGATTGTTACTGACAGATAAGCCTCCTGTAGCTGACCTGAAGTACTTCCTGGATTTCCAGCATCACAAGATGTGGGCCCCGGTGCTCGGCGAACTGCCTCTCGGTCCATGCTCGAACCGGCAAGGCTCCAGCCCGGCACTGCATTTCAGCCTGCTAGGTTCGAAGCTCTATGTCAGCTCAAGTGAGGTCAGGAATATTCACCCAGTCCTCGATAGCAACCACCTGTAAATTTCTCGACTTTACCCATGAATGATCTCTGACAAAAAAATGCAGGTGATTGTTCCGAAATTGCCGGTTACTGGGATGAGGCTGCACCTGGAGGGCAAGAAAAACAACCGGTAAGTTAGACAAGTTTACTCATTAAGTCGTAACAGTCCCCTTCGTTACTCAAATCTCTCTCTCTCTCTCTCTCTCACGCACACACAACGCAACACAAACTCAGCACTGTGGTTGAATTGCACGGTTAGAATGGGCTTTTCTGCGGACGGTCCACCTTGGCAAAAGCCAACGGCCTACAAAAGAAACAGCCCATATAGAAGTGCACAGATCTAGAAGGGGGACGGCCCGCGCGGTGCTTAGGGTCACCCAGTCGCTTTGCACGGCCTGACAGACGCACGATGGCCAACTGCAGCAGCAGCAGCAGGGGGAGGGGGCGAGAACCCAATGGGCCGTCGTCCATGTGAGGACAACTTTAATAGTATTATCTTAACTCTTTTTTAATTATATTAAATAAGTAAAATTTTATATATGAAAGAGAAAAGGTGAGGAGAGATATTATACTGTCTCTTATGCAAGAAATAATTCGAGCTCATAAATTAACGTAAATAGTGAGAAGGTGTGAGACAGAAAGTTATAATAAAAAATAGTATACAGTAATTAGAGAATGATCTACTATTGAAGAGATTGCCTCCAGTGCTATCTTTAGGTGGGATGGAAGTCTTAGACACAACCTTAAAAGACAAATTATTATATAATCCTAAGGAGCAGCCCCGAGTCTGCCTGCGCTGTAGGCAAAAAAAAAGGGGCCGTGACACGTAATATCGATCAGCAGCACAGATGGACGCACGGTGCGGCCCACCTACAACGGAACGGAAGTCCTTTCCTCGTGCAATCCACAACACTCCCGTAGATGGAGGCCGAAAACACATGGATGAAGACGCGTGGGCGTGCCTTGCCCCCCATGGCACATCAAACTGAAGCGGTTTGTGCACGCGCATGGCCAACATACTGGCATCGGCACGTGAGAGATTTATTATTTTAGACTACAGCTTATTAGGTCCTGTTTGGCACAGCTTCATGAGCTATTGTGAGCTGTTTTTTGCCAAACACCTTTTTTGCAAACAGCTTCATGGATGAAGCTCCTTAAATCATGCTCTCACAAGGGAATGGGGTGGGGTGAAGCTGAAAATAGTAGCTTTTCACAGCTCTCTCTCTCAGGCTCGCAGTTCTAGGAACTCACTGCCCTTGTAGTTGATGTAAATTACAGCACTTTGCCACCGGGTCCCTACGCTGCTTTCTCTCCTCCCGCTCGCACTTCTCTACCGCTCGCACTTCTCTAATGATTTTAATTTTTAATTTTAATTTTTTAATTCATACTCATTCAAATATATTATTTTTTAATTCATATGACCATATACAAACATACGACTCCAAATGTTAGAACAAGTCAGGTAGACAGGGGCATCTTGGTCAATTGCTCTCTTTCACCATGCATGAAGTCACAGAAGCTGTTTTGCCAAACAGTTTTCCAAAACAGTTTTAGCTTCACCAGTGAAGCTGCTCGTGAAGCTGAAACAAAAAAAACAGCTTCACTAGTGAAGCTGAGCTGTGCCAAATGAGGCCTTAGTCTAATTAATAAATAGTGAAAAACAAAAAATAGGGCCGAATGTCCATGGTCCTACGGGTCGATCTCATGCGGACAACGTTGCACCATTCACGGCTCATGCCCTATATATATGTAGAGGTGGGACTTGGGCCGGGCTTCTTTGGGCCAGCCCGAAGCACGGCCGGCACGGCCCGGCCCAAGCACGGTCCGGTCCGACACGTGGTGGCCGCGGCGCACGCACGACTGACGGTGGGCGGGTGGGCCTCAAAATTCGACACGGTGGGCGACGCGACGACGACGACAGATCGGGTCGCGTGCTCGCTGCGCGACGCACGAAGAGCACGCTGACCGAAACTATTTAAAATTGATTTCTTAATTATAGTAAGTTGTACTCATAATTATCCTTGAGCTTTTCTATTGACTAGTTGGGTAGGCCTATGCTATATTGTCGGCGATGTTCACGCACGCTATAGTCTAATTTGCACAAGATATACATTCCATTGGACTAGATGACTAAGTTCGGAGGTGGAATGGCATAAGACAATAGAATCGAATTTTAAGTAGGTTTTAATAAGGCGGATACAAGAGAAAGGAAGATAGCGCCACCGCTACCATTGTCGCCGTCGTTTTGGCGTGTATAGTTACTTTGGTTGGGCTTGGTGGCGCGCACTAACGCCGCAGACGGTGAGCTTTGGGCGTGCTTGGGCCTAGCCGAAGACGAGGCGGGCCGGCACGGCACGGCACGACGGGATGACTGGGCCGAACCGGCACGGCACGAAGTAGCCCGAAGCACGATGGGCCTGGGCCGTGCCGGCACGGCCCGGTCCAATTCCCACCTCTATATATATGTGTGTGTGTGAGAGAGAGATTTCGATAGCTGCTCACTAACTTCGAGCAACTTATGACATGCATCAGGCTGGGCGTCCACCTGCAGCACCTCTCGACCACCCCGGCGTTCATCGCCGTCCGCCCCGACAAGCCGCCGGCGTGGCGAGGGTCCGAGATGGTCTCGGACGACCGCTACTACGAGCCGGTCCAGTGGCGGATGTTCGCGCACGCCTGCACCGCGCCGGTGAAGCACAACCCCCGGTGGAGCGGCGCGGGCGGGCGCCGCACCGCCTTCATCGTGACCGGCGCGCAGCTCCACGTCAAGGCCCACGACTCCACGAATGTGCTGCACCTCAGGCTCCTGTACTCCGAGCTCCCGGGGTACGCCGTCGTGCAGTCCAAGTGGGCGCGCAACACGGCGAGGCTGTCGGGGAAGTCGAGCTTCCTGTCCATGTCGTTCGCAGGGTCTTCTTCCGGTGGCGCCCAGAAGGAGGGGCAGCAACCGGGTTCGCCGGCGGGCGTCGTCAACATCAACTCCGGCTTGTTCGCCGGCGGGCCGCCCGTGCCTGTCGGCGCGCAGAAGATGCTTAAGTTCGTGGACACCTCGCAGGTGACCATGGGGCCGCAGGACAGCCCCGGGTACTGGCTCGTCACCGGTGCGAGGCTCGACGTCGACAATGGGAAGATCTCGCTGCATGTCAAGTTCTCCCTGCTGGCTCCGGCTTCTTGATAATGTGTTAATTCCAGAGTTTGTACAGCTTTCTGCTGCTAAATGCTAACCACTGTAAGAACAAGACTCCCTGCTTCTCGTTCTTCGTTTCTACCATTCTTTTGGATTTTTGGTTTTGGTTTGGATCCTGTGAATGTTGCTGTCACCGGGTTTATGTCTGAATTATACACCGCACGTATGACTTCTTTTCGATCCGTTTCGGGAAAAATATTCTTATAGGCTATCAGGTGAATTATGAACGACCACCTGATCCATTGCTCGCATTGGCTCCGCCGCGGACCAACGAAAGCAGCAGTGGTTTATGCAACTAGCAGGGTGGCCAGTGTTTTTGCACAGCTAGTCTTAACATTTTTAGAATATTTTTTTTTTTTGGAAATGAAAAGAGTTTGTATGTTCAGGGTATGGCTAATACACAAATTCTTTTTATCTTCAGCTGAAAAATAGAGTTCGCCGTAGTTTCTTTCAGCTTGGTTTATATATTTGTTATTTTATAATATAGAATTAATACAGATATATAAGAATATACTCCCTGTTCTTTTCTAAATGATGTTATTGATTTTTCACAATCACCTAGATGTGTCACTCTAAATTCTTTTTTAACATATCGATTGTCAAAATTTTAAAAGTTTGACTGCACGATTTCTAAACATCAATTAGAAAATGCTGAGGGAGTACATCATGTTTCTAAATGAAAATAGTTGATTTCAGCAACAATTTTATCTTCTCACAGCTGCCTTGAATTTCACCAACAATTTTTTTATATACATTTAGATTGAGGGGACACTAAAATTTTGTTTCTAGTTCTTATAAAATAAAACCCAAAGAAAAGAAATACTTTGCCACTTTTTGTAGAGGAAATACTTAAATCACCAAGGCTTGAAACCGATTAAATATAATATGTCGTATAATTCAATGTTACCAGCAAAGAAAGAGTAGTGCTTCAATGCTCTTCTAGAAAAACTTTGTACAGACCTTGAAGCAAACCAAAATTAGTTAAATTGACCTTTCATAGCGAGATCTACTCCTCGGGGAGTTCATGGGGAATAGAAAACCTGTCAGAATCCAATAAGGTTGAAAACCCAGGTGGGCTCTGTCAGCCATGATTGCCCGACAATATGTGTTGCAGCTTCCCCGGACTGGAGTCAGATGTGGCTACTCGAGGTGATTCTGACTACATCTCTACACCATTATCTTCTGAGGGACTCCAAGCAGGGTGTTCCTGTCTTTGAGAAAGTTAATGTTCTAATTTCCAATAGATCTCTATTTCGTTGCTAATTAGAACTGTTCCTTTTCTTTGTTAGAAACTCTAATCCCTAGCTTATATATGTATTCATATAGTCGTACGATTTAGACATGCTAAAGTTCTACGTGCTTGTAATCTCTCCTCATATAGTGATTCCCGTCTTCGTGGTTTTTTGTAAAAATTGTTCACGTTAAATATGTATCTTCCATTCTTTTGATCGTCTATTTCTACCATATGTTTTGTAATAAGTGGTATCAGAATTCTAGGTTTGAGATCAAAGCCACTGTCCCTAAAGGAGGAGGCTCCCAGGGCGGCCATCACATAATTTTGGCTACACTTGATCGAAAAGACTAAAATGTCAGCTATGGGAACAACTAAATTTGGGGTTTCGTTCACCATTCGGATATATTACAATTTAGATGGCTTGCACAACCATCATTGAGGAGTTTATTGTATTCTTTTGGCTATAGGAGGAATTCACCTCAATGTGAAGATCGTTGTATTTTATTATATGAATTCAGTCGAGTCCGACCACTGGTGGTCTTTCTGACCACTTGAAGAGTCCAATCAGGTTTTGCTTAAGCAATACGAATTAGTTGGAGATTATTATTGGGATCATCTTTATATCAGTAATGGACTCTATGACGAGTGGAGTCAAACGTGGCTATTCGAGGTGCTTCCGACTACACCTCTGCACCATTATCTTCTAAGACTCTCCGAGCAGTGTGTTCCTATCTTTGAAAAGGTTACTGTTCTAATTTCCAATAGGTTTATGTTTCGTTACCGACTAAGACTATTCTTTTTTTCATTAGGGGCTCTGGTCCCTAGCCTATTCCCTATATATATACCCTATAGTCGCACGATTTAGACATACTGAAGTTCTCTATGCTTATAATCTTTCCTCTTATAGAGATTTTCGCCTTTGTGCATCCGTAATTTTTTTAAAAGACCTTTATATTAAATTCATGTCTCCCGTTATTTTTATTGTCTATTTATGCCGTGTGTGTTATAACATTGCCTTACTCTGGTAAAGAAATAAGCGAGCAGGATGCTCAGAGCCTTGCAACTCGTTGTCAGGTATCGTATCGTCATGAGTTGTTTTATTTTTTTGGTTGTAATGTTTGCAGGAGCAAGCAGTAGAACTCCAAATGTGAGAGAATGAATTGTGTGTGTGTGTTTCGCAGGGAGAAGAACTGGGTTATTGGGTCAACCTTGTCAGGCATCCTCTAGAACAACGCTGGCATCGGTGGGTCCATGGCCGATGGCTCCATAGGCTCGCTCGAGCTCGCCAACTTCGACCGCGTGATGGCGGTCAACGCCCGGGCGGCGCTCGCCGGCATCAAGCACGCCGCGAGCGTCAAAACCCGCTAATAGCCCAGCCCATCTGCGGAGTGGGCACAAATACGTAGCACTCTACTTGAGTTTTTCTCGTCGCTTTGTTTAAAATAGTTAATCTAAAAATGCTATAATTTTAGGCCATAGACATGATATGCTAAGTAGATCTCAATATAAACTAGTAATATGATACTAAAAAATGATGTGTTACATTCTTCCCTTTTAATGCACTATCGCCCTCGGTAGCATGAAATGCCTAGAAACAACCCTTGGTATATGACCCATGCCATGCCATATACCGCTACATAACCACAGACATGCGGCCTGTGTAGTGAAGACTAATGCTCTGATACTATTTGTAACACTCTATGGCCTAAAATCCGTTAATACCCTAGCCCACCCATATAGTGTGCACGCATGCATAGCACTCCATTTAAGCTTTCGTTCACGTTTCGTCCAAAAAGATTAACCTGAAAATGCTATAATTTTAGATAGACATGATATGCTAATTGAAACTCAATGTACACTGACAATGTGATAGTGAAGAATACTAAAGGATGGGGTGCCACAAAACACCATCTCGCCGCACACCACCACAACACCGTTGATGGTGTGCTCGAGGAGCCGAAGCTGGAGGTAGAGAGGGATTGGAACGAGGTGGAAGGCGCGGTGCTGGAGCCGCCGGACATTGCGAGGGCGGCCGCGTACCTGGCGTCGGACGAGGCAAAGTACGTGACCAGGCACAACCTTCTGGTGGATGGCGGGTTCACCGCGCACAAAGGCGTCAGCATGCCGGTGCGTTGAGGAGCTAGTGTTAATATCCCCTTCCAATCACAAATGTCTTGTTGGACATCGACACGGTCACCCTGCAGTTCTGTGATGCAGAATGGTGTATAGAATACCACAATCCCTGCTAGTAACATGTATAGGCCAACAAGATAAATTTATTTGCGTAGCTCCATTCCATATAGCCTTGCATTGAGCCAACGACCGTGGGGTGGAGCCCAAAGCTTATGCGTCACTTCACCTCACAAGAGAATTAGATAAAGATCAGCATAGATTACAAACAAACCTCGATTGATTAAAGGTAAAATCACACCAAACCGCACCATTTCCAAGTTGAACGCGCACCGGATCCGTTCAGCGGCAACTTAGTGTGACCGAAAGGAAAAACACGTCGTCCATCCGTGGATCCATTCTAATTCAGATCGAGATTGAAACGAATGGTGGGTATCCAACCAAAGAAATCAATTCCAGCCCGACCATGGGCAAACTGAGCGCTTAAGGCGACCGTAGTAGAATACAATAATATTCACAATCCGGACAGGCAAAAGCAAACACACTAGCTAAATTACAGGTGGGAAGAAGACAGGAGCGTCCAGCCTATACAACCACAACGAGCACTGCCTTGACAAAATGAGCGCGTGCCGCAAGGTTAAACCTTACCGAAGGATTACCTTCACTACATTACAGCAAAGTCGGCCTACTCTTTCCCCAAATCTAGGTATCGCAGGGTCATCTGTGCTATCTCAAATCACGAAATTAATAGGGACAGAAGGGAGCAAATACAAAGGGAAACGGAACCTATCGAAGAATTTCATGCTGCCTGATGTTAAGAGGTATGTTATTGGAGGTTGCGTGTCAACCCACCCCGTGGCGCATTTCTGCAGCAAAAGAACAGAATTGAAGGTGATTTAGGAAGTCATAAATAATGAGAAGTTAATACTGAGTGTGTCAAACAAAACCACAAAAGCTTCCTGCCCAAAAAAAGAGAGCAAAAACTACTGTTTGTTCTGTGCCAGGCAATGCCTACAGTAACTACTAGCGAAAGCGAATGAGTTGAAATACTACTTTAATGTCAGGACTTGGTAAATCAGTGTGTTCAACATTTCCACACAAAAAGAACTCATTGTTTACAAGAAAACAAATAATCAAACCAGACCAAAATCTGTTGTGCCTGAGAAACGCAACTCCCAGTCCACCAAGCGAGATTTAGTACATAGACAGAGGGAAATCAGTTCGCTTTTGAGTGTTAATGTTAAGTAACTAAGTAATATGCATTAGAATATCCCGTCAGATGAAAGATCAAGTTCTTAAAAAATAAGGCATTCCAAGAGATGTACCTTCCAGGAAGTGCCTGAGAAGCGGTTCCAGGTTCTTTCAAATTACCAAGCCGCTTGGCCTTGTTTTCTTGTTCCTTCTCAAGGCGCATAGTAGCAACTTCTTTCTCCATAGCAGCTACCTCTCGCCTCATCCTTTTAGCCTCCACTTCCATGGCTTTGGTTAATGTATCTACTTTCTTTGCTAGCATCTGTAATCAAGAGGTGGTAAGCACAAGCATAACACGACCAGCATCTGTCCCCTCAAAATGAAATAGTAAGTAGGAACTCCAGCATCATACCTCAATTGCATCATCCTTGTCCTTTAGACTTTGGTCCTTCTCATGGCATGCCTTTCTCAATGAAACGACCTCCTTCTGCAACATGTCATAGAGTACACCAGAGACCGTATCACTTGAATCACTATTTGTGGTTTCGTTACTTTTCTCTTCCACATTAGCCTTCCAATTATCAGTTGTCTCACAATCCCTAACAGCATCTGTAGATCTATTGAGTAAATGTGGTCCATTGCTGAGAACTTTCCCTCGGTCTAATGACCTTGTACCACCATCAAAGGACCTTGAAGTTCCTTTTGCATGTTTGAGGACCAAGCTGCTGCTGGTAGAAAGGGAGGATCTTGAATTGAAAGATGGAGATCTCCTTGCTAACAAACCATTTGGGGAGACTTTGGACATATTATCAGCTCCACCTAGTGAAAGCCGACGGGAAGGTCCATTACTGATACTCTTTCCTTCTGTAGGAGGACGACTGGAACCACTCGGTGGCCCCCTCAATCCATCTTCTAAAACTTTTAGGCGCATCTGATACTTTTCCTGAGCACAGAGAATTTTTTTAAACATCTCAAAATGAATAGTCCATTTTCATTAAAGTTTAGCTCAAAATGAACATAGCAACTTTTTTACCTTTAGTTGAGATTCAGATCGAGCCGTCCGCTCTGCAATAGCAAGTTTGTCACGAAGTTGTTGCATCTCACCCTGCAGAAACATTTTTCATTGCATGAACCTTGAATAAAGGACCAGCATGTGTAACTTAGCATGGACAACCGCAGATCTGCCAAAAAAAAACCAAAGGAGAGTTTAATCATCTTACCTGCAGGAACCTGCGCTCTTCAAGCCACTGTTTAACAGGCATTACTTTGTCATTAGCATCTTTCCACTCATTTGCAACTACAACAGCAACCCTGTTTGCTGTAACTTTTGCCCGAGCAAGTTCACGATCAAGAACTTTTCTTTCTTCCTAAGTGTGTCATGGTGACAAAATAGAACGGGTCAACTTCTTGTATAATGAATCAATGAAAATTTGCAGAAAATGCGATGGCTGACAGATAGTATGTTACATTCATTTCCTGAACTTTCCGCTGGTAATCTCTAACGGCATTAGCAGCTGCACCACCAGCAAGAACAGCCTCTTCCAGCTCTCTCACAGTTTGACTCAGCTTTTCTACTTCTGCAACTTTTTGGCGGTGCAACCTGTCCAAGATCTTATTTTCTTCCTGTAATTGGGAAGATAACCAATTGAGTTTTCTTGGAACAACTTGACAGTTATTTTCTTCCAACCAATAAACAAAATTTTAAAATACTAGAGGTCTCTATGTACCTGGCAGATCTCGATTTGCTTCATCAACTCTTGGTTCTTGTTTTGCATGTCATCAACCATAGCGGCTTTTGCTAATGCAATTTCTACAGTCCTTTCAGCTTCTAGTAGTGCTGCCTCTTTTTGTTTTGTCAAACGGTCTAAAGCCCTGTTGTCATCCTGGAGCTTTGCAATCTGAAAACAACCAAGTGATTCTTTTATCAATTACAGCAAACATGCATCCAGTGGATAAAAATAGTTATATGGACTATGCAAGCAAGAGAGAAAATCGATATTTAAAGAAACATGAGGCAAACATGATAACTTCATCACCAAACAAAAAAAAAATGAAATATTACCTCTTGCCGAGCAAGCTTTAGCTCGGCTTCAAGTGGTGCAAGAATGGCTTCAATAGGTGGCATATCATCATCTTTTTGGGCTGCATGTACTCTTCTTAGTGTTGCTTCTGCCGCGAACTGAGCAGCCATAGCAGCTTTTTTCTCATCATTTGTTTTCTTGAGTTCTAGATTCTGCCAAAAAATATTTACTCTATCAGAGAGCATTCAGAGGAGGGGGACAGAAATTGCTAAAAAAAATCATAGGAGAGATACTTTGCTTTCAAGGAGGGACTCTGTCAACTTGAGTTTCTCATCCAGCTTCTCTAATTCAGCAGTGAGCTGTAATCACAAGATAAACAGAAAACAAGAATCAGCAATAAAACACTAGGAAGCACCTGCAATTATCCTTGATTTTCCCCTTGTTTGATCAACCCTTGTTTGATCAAAGGGGGAAACCCAGTTTTCATTATGAAAACAGGCATTGCCATGTACACTGTAGCATGCTAACTTTGCGAAACGTAGAACCAATCTGTCAGGTCATTAAACAAACCATAACGACATATGCACTAGACTAATATGTCCTTGGATGGAGGAGTTGTATCATAACTAGAGTCAAAATATATCTAACCGTGATAGTTCACCAACCAATTCAAAATGGGAGAACATAACTTTCATTTGACAAACAAGCAGGACACAACATGCCAGGCCATACCCATGCCTAAGAAGTGTCCCATACCAAATAGCACAATGAACTTTGGACCAAGAGAAAGACTCTTTGTTTAACTAACCTCAGCAAATCTTATACAAAATCCACTCTCATTTTACTAGTATGCCCAATTATTTAAGTTATGAACCAAAGTCAATAGTTACTTGATCAAATTCAGGGGCAACAGAACAAAGAGCATTAACATGACCAAAAGATACAACAGAAACCAGAAAAACATCTTTAACTGCAAATAAATGCCAACAGAAGAAACAGAGATGCACTAAAGATCACCTCAGCGTCCAAAGGGGACAAAGCTCAGACGAAATGGAGGATTGATTTCTTTAACTCAACCCACAATCAAAATTTGACTGAGTCACTTATTCAGAAGCGGCTCGGTTTGCCAATTAACAAGTATGCTATAAGGGCCCATATTCAATTGGTCAGAAAACCTATGACAAGTTGAGCCACAAAAAAAAAAGAAATTGGAGATCCTAAAGGAAATTATGGCAATAACAAGATCAAGATGAATGCTTGCAATCTTACGGCAACACCAAAGAAAAGCAGAAAAATCAAGGCAAGTGATTAACCTTGCCGCCTTCAAAAATTGGTGTTGGTGACTACATCTCGCTTATCAAACAAGAGCAAAATGGACCTCATTTTTTGTGTATATCCTTCTGAGTTGAATTGGGCAGGCTCAACAGATATGCAAGCTGTAATTACATGCTTACAAACCAAATAGGTTGCAACTGGGGCCAAAAAACATAATAGTATAAGCATCCTACTTCAGAACAAGGGAAATGTGAAGGAAAAAAGGCTCCAGAATCAGGGAATGGGAGTCGTTTCGCTCTCGCTAACTGTTAACATATTTGGAAAAACAACTGCACAGAGCAGGGAATCCATAGTCCTATATGAATAGTCGTAACATTCTGATTCACTACACCTATGAACAAACAAGTGTATTAGATGAAAAGGTATGAAACTATATAAGAAGCAACATGCTGTTACAGAGATACTCAGCTCAAGCTCGATACAAAAGGAAAAATAGCCGAGAAAAACAATGCATTATTGCTGAAGTAAACAGTTTTGAGTAAAACAGTAAGTTTATGCTAAACTCGAAACAGTATGCCGCATAGGAAGGGGAGAGAAAAATTTCTGAATCCATCAAGCAAACCAAATAACATCTACCACAAAAAAACTGCAAGATACCAGATCTTGTCCCTAAAATTCCCGCCAAAACCACATCAATATGGAGCCCCGGAAGGGTATTTCCCCCAAATCCACCAAATTTATCTCTGAATGTCTCGTTCACCGACACAGCTCCAATCTCCGCAACGAATGAAACGACGATAGCAAACCAAAAAAACGTAATTTTTACAGCACATTAGGATATTACCTCCTCGACGGCCTTTTCCCCCGCCCTCTCCGATAGCCGCAGCGCCTTTATCTCCGCCTGCGCCTCGCCGAGCTCCCTATCCTTATCTAAAACCACACAAAAAAATATCAAACAATACCCCGTAAGATCCCAAAAGGCAGCAAAAAAATCACCAAGTAAGCGGAACCAAGCCACGAATCAACTCACCCCTCACTTCGTTCTCGAGCCGGTTGAGCTCGACCTTGACGGGATCCGACCCGTGCATCAGCGTGAGGAGCTCGTCGGCATCCAGGCCCACCTGCACCGGTCCCCGCCGTCGCGCGGAACCCTTGTGCGCCGACGCATTCCCCTCGTCGCCGCAGCCGTCGGCCATCTCAGATCTGAGCCCCGGCGCCGCAAACCACCATCCAAAACACGCGAGATCGCTCGAGCGACCCCAGCCGCGAGCTCCGAATCCGCCGCGCAGGGTGGGGCTCGGGGGCCTCCGCAATGCCGGATCGGGGGGAAACCCTAGCAGCGGTGTTGGGTTCGGGCGGTTGCTTCTGGGTGTGGGCGCTTTGCTTCGCTTCGCTACCAGTGTGTTTAAAAATCGGAGGAGAGAGAAGGACAGGATAGGGGAGGTGTTTCCGGATTATTCCAAGCGTCGGGTTCGGGAGTGATTAGCTCAAGACAACGAGCTAAGCATGGCGGTTAATACAAGTGAATATTCAGGATATAATAGCCCGATCGATATGGTTTGAAACATCACTTTGAATATTAACTTTTATCACATATCACTTAAAAGAAGTTTATATTTAGGAAATGTCATTTCTTCTCATTTCTTACGGGAAAAAGTTTAGATTTAACAAATGGCATTTCCTCTTATTTCCTGCTAATTAATCTATTTTCCACCTTTTCAGCCACGAAAAAAAGATTATTATGCTCTCATTGCTCGAACTACTGAGGTGCATTAGTGTGCTTCCTGGTGCGTTTTCCCTTTTTTTTCAACTTTCGTTACACCTAAACATTTCAATAAAAACAACATCATTAAGATCATTTAATACTGCTACTAGAAGAAAGAGTGAAAGACATTGCAAAGCAGGCTAAGAAATGACAAAAAAAAAGTGTCCGAATGTGATATCAATAATTCAGCGAATTCCTTTACTCCTACTCCGAAATCAAAGTAAACAATAGGCAAAATATGCATTGCAACATTGGGTGATCTATAATGTAACATCCCAAATTTTAGTGTATACAAAAATAAGAAAAATTTAATTTTTTGAATGCATTTTGTTTCCTTGGCTCTTTATTGAGGTTTATTTGAAAATTTTGATTTTTAAAAATCAAAAGTGAATGCAATGCAAATAAAAAAATTAAGGCCAAATTATAAAAGCTAAAAAGAGGATTAAAAGTTTGTATGAGAAGATGTATCATGGAAATTATCCTAAAAACTCATAGATGTAATCATGGCACTGGAAATAAATATTTGAGTAATTTTTGAACATGATCTAAGAATTTAATTAAATTAGAAATCGACTTTATATGGGACAGTAGCCTTCCCATAATTTTTGAGAAAAAATCCAGGGAATATAAAATTCTAAAAAAATTGTACAATAGTCCGCACTATGTCAGGAGCCTCTAAAAAAATTATAATTTTTGCAGCTTGTTTGTTAAGTTCTAAATTTTCTCAAATTCATCAACCAAGTGAAACCGCTTTATTCGCTTAACCTATTGTGTCTTCCCAATGTGAAAGCGTATTTCATTGTTTTATGCCTTCTCTCTATTGATTAGAGTCACGACGCTGACAAGTGGGATCGGACCCCACCCGTCAGGCCGCCTCTCTTCGCTCGCTGATGTGTCGAGCCCGCTAGTAGTAATCATCTAAAAGCTATATGATAATCATTTTCGTTACACACCAATGGAAGCGTGAAGTTGCTGACAATATAACTAATTACCACATGTGGGTAAAGTTGTATAACCTCTTGTCAGACCCAGATTTTACAATCCGGAGTCTACTGTGTTTAGCTGCACTATTCCCTGGATCAGTAGATAGTGCACACAGTTACAGTAATGGACATCAAATTACATATCATGCGGAAGCATAATTAAAATAATAAACTTACGATGGGCGATTAGGCCGAAATTCGTAAAGTTGCAGCGTGAAGAACGAAGCACACAGTGGGACCTTCAGACATGCCCACAGCGACCAACCGGAGGTTCGCGACCTAGCCCTTGACATCTTCATCTTATCGCGAGCTTGTCCACTCTTGTTGCTGAGGCGAGGTGATTTGACTCCTGATTCTGAATTTTGCCGCAAAAGCGAGCGTGAGCACTCCGACCCCGTGCTCCGCGAGCCAATACACAGAATGCAAATAAATAGTATGCATGGCATAACAAAGGAAAGGCTCGGGTCATTTGCCAAAAAATTGCTTTTAGCGGCATTATTATTCTTAATTAATCAAAGTTTTATTATTACTACCTAACTCCACACTACAATTACCAAAATCGACTTAATCCACCGAAAATGTACTCTATTTATTGATTGCTGTCTAAAACTCCAAACAGCAAGTATCATCATTTATTTAATCCACCGATCATACTTTGTACTTTGAATTATGAATAATCCAATCCTGTTATTACTATTCATCAGCCCCTTACCTCTGAACTCTAATAATTCTCTAACATAATTACTTTCAACTCCACCGATATGATTTGTATCCAATCCTTTTTGTCATTGATTTCAACCCATAATCCAATAATCCATCTCATTTTTCCATTATCTATCACTAGCTAATCCTCAAATATACCTCCACCAAAAATTCAATTTACCAAGATTATAATCCACTAATTATCATGACTCTTCTAATCTTCTCAGAAATTTAATTCGTCCCTCTAGTAATTGATCAACTCCTATTAATTCCCTATATTGACAACATCTTCTAAGGATTAACAATCACTATTATATATCCACCAAGAATATCATTAATCAAGAATTATAATCCAATACTTGTATTATTCCACCAAATCCTCGAAAATTCATTTGATTCATCTAGTAACTGAATCTATTAATTCTAATATTGACATCTCCCAAGAATTTATTTATCAGTGTCATAATCCAATATTTATCTGTGCAATTCCTAAATCTCCAAAAATCATTTAAATCCTCTATCTAGCCTATCATTCAGCTAGACTTCACCAATTTATTTCCTCCAGAACCCACACTATCATTTCCTATTCAAGATCGACATGAATCCACCAATGCCTTTATATGTACTCTACAAACATTCCTCTCTTTTACTCGCGACCCTGTTTATTCCACCCATATTTTATTTTGTAAGAATAGAAATGCCACTATTTGAAATATAATACATAAAATTTCCTGAGACCTAGCAGTTTTGGACAAAAACATAATGTTCAAGGAATATTAACATGATTTTCCATACACAAGACATTATATCATATGCACACTATCACCATGGCATCACACCATGCAGCGCATTTCAGCGTTATAGCCGCTTAACTTACCACTGGGACGACACCCAGGACAATTCCAAACCAGGGCAGTCCATCGCCCTTCCACTTTTCCATTCCCATTTTTCAACATTTTGAAACAGAACTATATCCAGTTAAGTTCCCATGTCCGCCCTTGACCGTGGGCACGGCTATTCGAATAGTTTTGACTCTGCAGAGTTTTGCACACTTTACCCACAAGAGATAAATCCACCCGTTGCCCCACATGATTCCTTAGCCATGCGGTTGAGTAGACTATCACAGGATTGTTACAATGCATAGTCCTACTGTGGTTACGCCCGCTAAGGTCTATCTTCCGTAGGATACGACCATCCTCGGGAAGGGTCCTCGTGAGCCATCACGGCAAAGGCGGGATGCGACCATCCATCCCTTTGCTCGTGGTCATACCTTCACGTAACCACCTTAGAGCCACACAAATTAGTAAACCCTGCCTACACTTTGCCAGCTTGCGGTTGTGCTTGTCATACACGGGGTGACATGACAAGATTCAGTCCTTAGGGTTATCTGGGCGGTCTACCACTAACCCACTGTTGATCCATCACTAACTCAAAATTTTGTGCTTCCACTGCACCACACATACACACCCTCGAACCAATCCGCCCAGACATTAAAGCATGTTGGGGTTTTTGGGAACATAAATTAATCATATCAACATATACCAGTCATTCCCGTCATGACTGCCCAAACCATTTTCTCATCATTAAAAGTGATCATGATGTCTGGGGCATTTCAGCGCCCCCTGAGTATTAATGCAACACTAAGCATAGCATATCATTAGGGACTTATTTTCGAAATATTAGTATTATACTTTTGCTAGGGCGACAAGGTTTACACATTCAATCATTCCAAAGGAGGGGTAATACTATTCAAGGTAAACATTGGCATTTAACTAGAATATCAAGTTTAGCATGTATTTGCATAAAAATAACAGCATGCATTTTGTTAATTTAAAACAAAATAATTTGCAGAAAATGTAGGTTCAACATGATCAAAGTATTGACTCGCCTGACGCGGTTTATTGCGGTCTTGAGCTCACTCAGGCTTTCTCGTTGTTGGCCTTTACCTTGACCTCGATCTTGATCTTACATGATCCTTTAAATCTTCAGGACTCCAATTTCTAATTACGCGATAACCAACTGAATCCAAATAAAGGCAATAACTCAAAAGGTCCAATAAATCCAAATAAACTCAATTTAGTTTTATTATGATTTAATGAGTGATTTGAGGCAATATTGATTGGGTGCAGAGGACTAACGGGGTCACACAAGGTTGGGGCAAAGTGATGGTTGGGTAGAAGGAAACTCGACGAAGCAGAGGCTAAGGAGGGTTCGTGATACAGGGATATTGACGATGCTATTCTTACTTTGGATTTGAGGATGGCACCGAATACTACGGGTTAACCCATTTTATTTAATAACTTCTTTTTATTACTTTTATATTTATTAAGGAAGTTCCATGAGTCGGGTTAGACCTATAGTCCGGTGCAGGAGTTTAGTGCACTAATTTTACCTCTAGGGTATGCATTCCTTGCAACTCAGGTTACGGTAAGGCAAACTGGGCTGACGGATGAGATCTGTACTTATTCTATAAATCTTTTAGTCGAAGGTACTATAACACTTGGATATCTTAATTAAGTTTTTATAATAGTCTCTGATATAGGCTTTTATTTATTAATTAGATTAAGATAAATAGTAAGGGCTCAATATTTATTCTTATATGGTAATTAATTAGAATTTAAATCCCTAATAACCTCATTATCATACCTTATGTATCTTCATTCATAGCTAAGCTAAATTTTTAAGTTGAATTAAGATTTATTTGTATGAGTCTTAGCTTGTTAAACCATGCTTAGTATTATTACTTATTAAGTTTAACATCATGATTTGATTTAATGGTACCATTAGTATTTTGTTTACACTTTAGTTATTATTTAATCCATTTCCTTAATCTTAATCTTGAGGGTATTTTTAGTTGAACTCTTTATTAAACTTTGGACATGTAATCAATTCCATCTTTTTCATTATGAATTTATAAATAATTTCTTATTCTTACTTTCCATTCACCATGTGTCTTTACATACCATTGAATTAACTTAAATTTTCAACTTCATTTCATAATACTTTTTAATTTAACCTCACCCTTAAATGTTATGCCCATTTTTATTTACATCTCATACTCTACAATTGCTGCTAGTGATAAATGGAGAAGATGCAAGTGATATACCATAGCTAGGTGCTAAACTTTGGTGGGGCCCATATGTCATGCACTCTAGAAAAGGCATTGGGGGGGTGTCCTGTTCGGCCATCACAGAGGAGAGGAGGAAGAAACAGGGGAAGCGAGATGGGCTACGGGGCCGTGCGGCGTCGCCGGCGAGGAGCGGCCGGGGAGGCGACGGCGACCGGCCAAATGGGTTGAGTGGGAAGTGGGGAAACCGGTGAAGGGGGTGGCGCGGTTTGGGGCGGTGCTAGGAGGGGTCGGCGGTGTTAGGAGCGGCCGGTGGCGAGGTAAAAAGGGGCGGCGGCACCATGGTGGAAGGGGGGAAAAATTGGCCGGCGCTTGATCATTAGGGAGTCACGAGGAAGTTACCCCGGGGGTTGACGGCGCCGGAGAAGTGCCGGAGTAGGCCGGCGGCGATGGCCACGGGCGGCGCGAGGAGGTCGTCGTGGCCGGTGAGCTCGGGCGGCGATGGGCTTCGGCCGAGGGTTGGAATGGCTTTGGTGAGCTCCGGTGTCGCTCCCACCGAGAGGAATCGGACTGGGGTGGAGCCAATCGGCGATGAGCTCATTCGCCGGAGTTGGAGAAGGGGATGAGCTCTGGCGAGGTGTGGAACACGAGAACCTAATTGTTTTCCGTGGGAGCAAGAGGGAGGTGTGGGGAGTCCGTCGGGCGCCACCACTGGCCTTATAAGCGGCGGAGCGGGGCTAGCGACGTGGGAGGCGTGCGGCGGCACCAGCTGAGCAGCTCGGCTGGACGGGAGGGAGCAGAACAACGGGGAAGAGGAGCATGGAGGGGTTCGGCCGGCTTCTTATAGGTGGCGCGCACGGGTGGCAACTGGGCGAGGGTGAACCCGGGGCGAAGCCGAGCGAAACCGGGGCGGCGCTGAGGGGGGATGAACGCGAAGGAGTTGCGACCAGGGGAGGCGAATGCAAGGACGGTGGCCAGGGGGAATGAAGCACGCGGTGGTCAAAGCGTGGAGGTGAGCGCGGCTGTAGCTGGGCGACCTGGTTCGGAGGGTGGCGCGGCCGGGTGCTGGTGCGGGAGGCGCGCCGGAAGAACAGGGGAGGGAGGAAGAAGACGGGCTGCGGGCGAGGGGCCGGCTGGCCAGAGAAGGAAGGCGGGGTGGAGCCGGGGCTACGCGCCAGAGAGGAGGGGGCGCGGGCGGGCTGCACGCGCCGGCTGCGGTCGGGGCCCAGGCGCAGAGAAGAAATCGGGAGGGAGTAAGGAAAAAGGGGAAGAGAGAGAAAGAAAAGAGTGGGGCCCACATGTAAATGAGAGAAAATAAAGAAAGGAAAATGAGAAGCTTTTACAGTGGCTGAAATTTGATCTCTGTATTTGGATTTTCTATTTTCTAACTTAAGCTTTTGTTTAATATTTACGTTTACTGATTTTTGTATAACTTTCGGAATTTAAGCTTCAATATATATATACATAATTAAATGAGAGTTTCTATTACTATTATCATTTAGGTTATACGTGTGTAGGTGTGCGTGTATGTATATATATACACACATACATATTCTCACATGTTGTTATTGTTACTAGCTTATTTCAATTTGCATATAGGCATATGTATAGATATTCTTACTTCTTATATTGTTAAACTCTTACTTGCACCATTTGTATATGCACATATATGTGTGTATATATATATACATGCATATGTGTCTGTATTTTTATTCATCCAATTCTTATTGCTATTTATATCATTATTTCCAAAATGAGACTTTATATTTTAAATCAAGTTTCTCTCTTCTTATACTGGATCATCTTTTCAGATTCACTTTTATAATTTCAGTTTTCTATTATGTGCATAATCCCCTTTTTGGAATTACTATTGTTTGTCTTTGTATTTTATGAATTCTTAAAAATTTGAAATCTCATCCAATTTCAGGAAAACACCATAAAATCCAAATTCCAACAGAATATATTGCAAAAGAAATTCGAGAAACTCATATTTTAAATTTTAAATTTTTCAGGATGTTACACCTCTCGAGAGTGTTAAAAACTATTTAAATAGCCATGCTCGCGGTCATGAGTATGTTTGGATACAGCCACAATGGGTATAGTTTTTATTTTCAAAACGGTTTCAATAAATATGATGGGGTGGCATGTGCGTGTCTTCCGTGTGTCATGCTCATGGATGGGAATTGTGCGATGTACACAGCCGAGGAAGGCCGTGAATGTATTTGATCACTATTATGGAAGTTATATAAATGTTATTTATGCTCTTTGCAATTTCGCTTGCAAATTATACTTATTGATATTGCAAATGAAAGTTACTTCATGCTTAAAATAACTTAGCATATAGTCTCATTTTTTGACAGCTTTGCATATATGTATAATTTTGCGATACACTACAAGTCTTGTTGAGTACACAATATACTCAACCTTGCTTAATTTATTGTTGATCAGATAATGAAGACGGATACGTGCCAGATGACGCGTACTTTGCCCCCGATACGGGGGAATTCGATGATGGGTTTTTCTAGGGTCTAATCCTCAGTTGGTTGCCTGTGGGCTATGGTAGCATACCACGGGATACTTTTGCTTATTTACTAGTCTTCCGCTGCAATTTACTCTTGACTCTGATATTTATTTGGCCGGTCAACCATAACCTATAAACCTTATTATGTTTCGTTTATGTGTTCATCCTTTTGTCATGAATTAGATGTATGTAATATGTATGGATGTGATCTCAATATTGCGAATATGTGTACTAGCTACTGATCATGGGACTAGTATAGAACACATCCGCTGATTTCGGGTGTTCCGCGTCTAGGATCCCCACATATAATTGAGCAATAAACAAAAGAAATCTTGTGAACTCCAAAATCGAATAATCTATGTGCCATGTGCCCAACTTGGTAAATCTGTAGAGACAAAAAAGAAAAGAAAAGAAAGCAAATTTATGGGTGTATCAGGAGTTGAATTGCCATATGGGAACAATGGAGGGCATAACTGCCTTTTCCCATGGCCGAAAAGGTGAAAAGGGGGTTAATTTGCAGAAAATGGAAGGAAATAACATTTTCTAAATTTAAATATTTTCTGAGTGGCAAATGGTAAAAGTCAATCTTTTGAATGGTATTTCGAACTACACCAATTTTTAAAATGGTATATCCTGAATTTTTCCTTAATACAATTGCTGGAGAGGAGGTAAAGCTTGGTTTTATAGTGTTTACACGGTCACTTCCAGGTTCTTGAGAGTAATTCTTTGGCTGTGTGTTGGTGTTTTATGCAGTGATCAGTGTCGCTCTCACCTGGAGAGGCCCTTTTTACTTGATACTTTCTTTTGTAGGTAGCTACCTAATGGTAATCTATATTTGAAAACGCAAGAAAATTTTCCGATTCTTATGAGAAATTGACTATTTTCTTGTAAAATGATTGTGATCTTTATAATTTTTTACGTTCTAAACTGGTCATTAATGTCAACGTTAACACCGCGGCAACATCCGTCGGTGATGGCTGTTGACATGAATGCTTGCGCTATGAGCGAACATCAGAGGTGTCATTTTTAGTTGGTTAGGCGTCTAGTAGCACTTCACTGTGCCAAGTATTCATCACTGTTCAAATACCATTTTGAGATATCGAAGAAAGAAAGAATAAAGAAAACAGCATTTTTATGGTCATTATGGTTCTTTTGGCATTGCTCTGCCGGTAGGAGCAGTGGCGGAGTCAGGATTTAGTTACGCCTCGAGCTCAGTGGTGAAATGATCTAGGTTATCTGGGCTCGGTCATGAAAATATTATCCAGACTGAACTGAATTTACACGGACTGTATACTAGATATTTTTTCACACCCTGAACTGAAATCTACCCTATCGAGGTGTGGTTCTACCCCTGGGTAGGAGTACAACTATCGCACGGAGTGCGCGTGGATGGCCGAATTAGCCCCTTGCGCGAGATCAGACGGCCAGAAGAGTGCAGGGTCTCGGTGGAACTCCAAAAACGAAGAGGGTGTTTGTGCAAAATAGGCGCGCATAATGGTGCACTGGTTCCCGGCTTCGCGCTGGTCCGTCCGGGCCTCGCCGGAATTCCTAAAATCTCGGGGGTCTCCATGCGCAAAATGATGCGCCGGGTAAGCCCAGGCTAACGCCATTCTCTTCCGGTATAAGAATGTTATAATATAATATATATAACTAGCAGAATAAGCGTGGCGCACGCCGCGCTAGCTACCGTGTGGACTAAAGTAAAAGAGGCGATAATTCGCAGGGAGTTTCATAAAAAAAAGCGAGGGCACACGCGTAATTTCAGGAAAACCAAAGGTCTTTTTCGCAAAAAACCAAGGACCTGTAAGGACTTGTACGTAAGTAAATAAGGACCTATACGTAATTTTGAAAACCCGCGGGGCGCCATCCAAGTTTTTTTAATAAAAAAACTTGCAGGGGCCTTTTCGCGAGGAAAAAGGACCTGTACGTAATTTCCGAAAAGCTCAGAGAAATACCCTCCCGGCCGTACCGAAATCCCCGCGCCACGCGCCGCCAGCGCTGCGCGCGGCGACGTGGCGAGCGGAGGCGCGCATTCCCGGCTATAAGAAGGGGAGTATGTTAATATGCGTAGCATACCGAGCTGTCTAAAAAAACTTGCAGGGGCCTTTTCGCGAGGAAAAAGGACCTGTACGTAATTTTCGAAAAGCTCAGAGAAATACCCTCCCGGCCGTACCGAAATCCCCGCGCCACGCGCCGGCCGGGGCGCGGGCGACGTGGCCGAGCGGAGGGCGCGGCATTCCCCGGCTATAAGAAGGGGAGTATGTTAATATGCGTAGCATACCGAGCTGTCTCTTTCAGCGTCGAGTTTTGCTTATGAAGGCCCAACAAGTGTTGATATCACGGGGAGAGTTGATCACACAGAAAGGAACGGAATAAACTAGTGTGCAACGGAAGCAAACGCTAAACGTGCACTGTAGCGTACGTTTCCGTGCCTGCTGTTACCTGCTTAGCCACGTATGGATCGAGGTTGTGTGCTCCTCAAGGGTCAACACACGTATGTCGAGACGGGGAGAAAGAGTTTGGTCTGAAACAGACGACCGACAGAGGAGACGAACACCGCACGCCATAAACGTCTGGATGTTTACATGTATATAGCATCGGTAACAGTCATACGTATATAGAAAAATTAGAGTACTATTCGAGATTGATACATTGGGTGGTTATCTTTAGAAACAGAAAAAGACTATTTTTATCAGTAGCTAACTGAATAAGAAAAGTTATCTCTAGTACCGCCCACACTCCTTGCGTAGATGCAGGAAGTGACTGAATGCAAAGACTGAATCGAAAATCAGTGAATAGTTATGTAGGCAACCCCTTCGTCATGATGTCGATAAACTGATGAGAAGACGGCACATGCAGAACACGCACTTCACTAAGAGACATTTTTCCCGGACAAAATAGATGTTGATCTCGATATGTTTGGTTCGGTGGTGCTGAACGGGGTTTGACGACATGTAGACGGCACAGACGTTGTTGCAGTATACAACTGTGGCCGTGGTAAAAGGATGATGCAGCTCCTGTAGAAGCTGGCATAACTAACAACACTCAGCGACAGCTCGGTATTCGACCTCAGCGCTAGACCGTGGCACAGCTGGTCCTTCAACCACGGACCTCCTTCGACCAATGCCCTCCTTCGACCACGACCGACCCTTCGACCACGGCGCTCCTTCGACCACGCTTCCACCATGGCCGCCACTTTGGCTACGGCCCTTCCACGACCATGTTTCAACCATGGCCAACCCTTCGACGACGGCCCTCATTCGGCCACGATCGGCCCTTCGACCATGGCCGACACTTCGACTATGGCCGATCGTTCGATCACGGCCGGCACTTGCAGAGACTAATATTTCTTACTTGATCGAACACATTAAACTACGTATTTTTATTCGGCGCAATATAGTATGCTACCCTATCTACTTACGTATATGTTCTTATTTTTATATGTAAATCCTTGTTTCTTTTAAAAAAATCCCTTCTTTTTTGTAAATATGTATGGATTTTTACTTACAGTTTTTCGCATATATAATTTTTTTACTTTAATATTTATATGATAGCTAGTAAGCCGTGGCACATCTAGTTGGTTTGATCACAGCATGCTCAGCTCGATCCACGGTACAACGCATCGGGTCTGCATGATGCTGCAGAGCTCAGGACGCTACTGAAGACAACTATGGCCCTGTTTGTTTCCACTTAAGATTATTATAATCTAGCTTATAATCATAAGTGGAAACAAACAGCTCAGATTATAAGGTAACTTATTATAATCTAATAGCCCAGATTATTGTAATCTAATAAGCTCAAAAAAGGAGCTTATTTCAGCTTATAGATCCACCTTTTATCTTAATGACCATAAAACTTTAGAAATATTACCCACCTTTTGCCATTCATCCATCCCCCAACTCCCGTACCTCTCTCTCAAGGGCATTGTGGTATTTAAACATTCGAATACAACAATCCATAACTCTGATAATCCAGGCTGCCAAACACCTGAAGCTTTTTTCCCACCAGCTTATTATAAGTTAGCTTATATAATCCCCCACCTATAAGCTAGATTATAATAATCTTAAGTGGAAATAAACAGGGCCTATATCCACCGCCGAAGAAGAGAAAAGCTAGGCCACCATGAGCAGGTGAGCAAAAAGTGGTGCGGCTCAGCTCATTTGGACATTTTTTTTAATGATTTATGATCTATTTTTTACAATTTAGTATTATATCTGTCTTATTTTTTTACTATAGTTACCGATGATTTTTAGATTTAATTAAATTAAAAAAATAAAAAACTGGTTAGTCTATCATGGACAATGCAAAAAATATGAAAAAAAAGGAAAAAAACAGAAAAACCCCTAAAAGACCAAAAAGCTAGAAAAGGACTAAATTAATAAGTTAGAAGTTATAAGTGAAAAATCTAATGGAGAAACCGAAATGAGTAGGACCTCAGCCCGATCGATCGGCGATGGCTGGTTAAAAAGTTATTGGCCTGTGTTTTTGACTTTGTTTTATAATTTCTAGCTGTGGTTTATGATTTTTTTAGGTTATTCATGAAAGAAAGTACAAGTAACTTAAATTTATATATGATTTTGACTGATATAAATAAAATTATTATAGTATATATCATAATTAACTTGTAAACATTATGTTAAATAGATATTTTGTTTAAAAGTTAATTATTATATAAAATTGAAAAGTAGTTTTGAAAAACAAAAAAGAATAATATAACTCTAACTGACACTTCTCCCTCTGCTGCCGGCGTTACTCCAGCGGCGACGCACACTACGTTGCGACAAGCAGAGAGTATCTCGGTGCTTCTCTGTTTTCACCATGCTTGGTTACTTTGCTCTTCTTCCATGTTCTAATAAAGCTACTGTGCTTAGTACACGTGTTACTTTACCTTTCGGGATTTCCCCCCTAGTATCGGTACTGTTCTTTCCAGACCTTTGACTTTAGCTTTTATCTTTTCTATAATAATTAGCTTTTAAATAAAGTATTTTTTAAAATGAAATCTACTAGTTAATTGTAGTACATACTGTACCGACTTTATTTATATAGTAAAAACCGCACGTGAGTTTATGTTACTCTGTAATCTCTTATATAAACAGTCTAAAAGCTAAAAATTATAGCTAAAAATTATAAACCGTAGCTAGAAAAACAGGCCTATCATCTATTTACTGGAAGGATACGAGCTGTCGGACTAGTCTAGTCTCCAGTATATTGGACTATTGGTGCCTCCGTGGCTGTATGTAGCCACGTATACACTGTTGCTTGTGTAAACGGTTACTGCCAATGATAGAGATAGACCATGGGAACACAAAAACATAAACATAAAAAACATACTGACACCACGCCAAAGATCAAACAAGACTATTTGCTCCCTAGGTCCAGTAAGTCCCAATGCCAAACTCACGTGACCGAATGTGCGAATGTAACGCCATTCGAACTTGCAGGGAGGAGGGCGTTCAGACGTTGGCACTGTACCCTGCTCCCGCTTATCACCTTATCACATGGTCCTACTCGGCCGTAGGCAGGACGAAGCATATGGCTCTACTCATTTTAGTTTAGACTTCTAGGTAGTTTATTTTTTATTTTTTATATAATTTTTATCTTTTTTTCTTTCTGTTTTTTGGCTTTTTTGTTAACTTTTTTGTCGGTTTCTTTTTTCGTATTCGTTTGCATTGTTCGTCATGGGCTAACCTATTTCTTCTATTTTAAATTTTTTAAATTTAGTTATGTCAAATAAGGCATCATCAGTTACAGTATAATTTCAGCCAGCTATAGTGAAATTTCAGCTATAAGCCACTTATTCAGCCTAACCAAGCGGCACCTATAACTGACGCCCCGCGCGATGCCGTAATCACGAACGCGTGCGGACGGTGTCGCAGCATGCGTATTTGCCCGGCGTGTGTGGTCTACGGCATGGCGTGCCGGTTTTGCCCCCGCGTGGCTTGGTCCGCATTAAACAGGTGTCACCCTGGTGCATCGGGCCTGTTTTTTTTTTCAGTTTATAGTTTTTTTGTTGCGGTTTATGACTTTTATATCGTTCGTGAGAGAGAATATAAAGTAATAGAAACTCGCATATGATTTTAACTATATAAATGAAGTCGCTATAGTATACTGTATAATAAATTTGTAAATTCATATTTAAAATACTTTTTGTTTAAAAGTTAGTTAATATAAAAAATCAAAAAATAATTTTTAAAAACTGAATAGAAGGGCCAGCATGTGCTAGCTACTGCTCGCGTGATAGTTATAGTAAATAGTTTTTAAATAGAATATTTTTTAAAGTAAGGTCTATAAGTTGATTGTAGTAGATACTGTACCAACTTCAGCTATATCGGTTAAAATCGTACACAAGTGTCTTTCTTTATACTCTTTTGCGAATAGTCATAATTCAAAAAATTTAATCATAAATTATAAACCGTAGCACCGAAGAACGACCTCAATATAGGCTGGCCGTCTCGGCGGCCGCTGCCACCTCGCTGTCGTTGCCGTTGTGGGCAGATGCATGTATGCCTCGGCTGTTACCCTGTAAGAAAGCAAGCGAGAGACCTGAGCAACGGCGCGTTACTTCTACATGCTGCAACCAGAAGACGATGTTGATGGTTACTGATCGCACAACCGTTTGAAGTCCCAATTGTACAAACTAGAAATGGAGGTAGAAAGGAAGCGATTTCCATCGCAAATTAAGGTTAGTCGGATCCCTGCCTGCCTTGTTACTTCAACCTATCATCTAAATTGGGTTTAATCCGACTTTGAGGGCTTATTTGGGAGAGCTCACCTTCTCGAAACTGGACAGTTTTTTAGTGATCCAAGGCTAGTTTCGGCTCCTCGCTATAAATTGGGTTTGATTAACTTGTATTTTCGCTACATCGAGATTATGGTCTGCGGGCATAAAAAGTTACTAATTGTTGCTTCAAGTTACAACCGAAGCTCCACAGAAGAGAATCTGCTCATACGGTGGACCCTATTAACAATGAGTAATTGGGTTGGTGCAGCTTGGAGAGGATCCGAGGTGGTAAACGCTGGCATCACATCATAAGAAGAGTACCGTCTAATCATCCCCTGGCTAAGTCCCTAAAGTGAGATCTAGGTGCTAGCTTAAAGGTCCTTTTGGGACAGATGTTATCTATCCACCATTTAAGGCTTCCCATGAGATCGATATGCCATGGGCCCATGGCACTGCAAGTGGTGGTTGCTCTCGATGCTGTTAGGTGCATGTCAAGTTGTCAACGGTGCTGAACGCTACCTTGTGATACTACTCACTACCAAAATTTGGAGGTTATCTTCTAGCTCTACTTACTTACATGCAAGTATATAGTTGGTAACTAGCGCAGAAATTTGGAAAAAAAAAATTGTAGGATGGAGAAAATTGCGTTTGAAAATAAGAGCTTTGAAATGCATACTATACAATCAATACGTGAAAATATAATGGTGCTAGTCAAGAGTTATGCAATATGCGTACCGAGGAGATAATGTTTGCCCAAACTACAATCCACTCATCTAGTGGAAAAAAACCTAATTTTTTTTGAAATTTCTTTGAATTTCGCTTCAATTGGAAATCTTGCCAGATCTGAAAACCTTTCTTCTATTTCCGCTTTCCTTTCCAAGAAATCTGTCATTCCCCGGCCTTGGCACACTTTCTCCTTGGCGCCTTCTCCCCTGTGTCCCATTGCCACCCACCCACAGTCACCCCCAACACGCTGCGCCACCTCGCTGCTGCCCTTGCCATCAACGCTTGCATAGCAACTGCCACCTCTTTGACCATGCAATAAATGACCCGTCACCTTACCTCCTAGACACGCACCGCTAGCACACCACTGCTGACCTCGCCGCTACCACCTCAGCTGTAGTCTACTCGACACACACCCGCACATTAATTCGCATTGCTAGCGAGCGTGCCTGCGCCAATGAGAAGCCACCTCCCTCGCAATGCCACCACACCTGCCAGCATGACCACCAACGTCATCGAAGCCCCCTCATTCGCTAGCACCGCCATCCATGCGCCACCCACACCGAGGCCCTCTCACTATTGCCACCGCCTTCCTTGGCCTTTAAAGCCAAGCCAACTTGCAACTAGCCTGTGTTAGCACTGAATTGCTCAACCGAAATCTCTCCCTCCCAACTCTAACCAAGAATTACCATCGCCGCCATTGTAACATCCTAGTTTTTGGTGCTTTTTAAGGTTTTTAAAATAAAAATAACATTTAGATTTTTCTTGAATTAATTAAAGATTAACTTGAATTTTCTAAAATTAGAAAGGATTTAATATAAATAAAGTAAATATCAATTAAATCAAAACCAATTTTAGTTGGATTCCTTGTGTTGCAAGGAATTTTTTATTTTCTTGGATTTTTGGAGTTTATTTGCTATTTATTGGAGCTCAATTGAATTTATCCCAATTTCTGAAATTAAAAAATTATTTGGAAATTCCAAAATCCACTCTGGGCCAAAACCATCTACCCTGACCCATTTCCTTTCCCATGCAACCCATCTTGTATAGCCATCTCCGTGCCTTGGCCCAATTAGCTACCCTCTCCTTGGCCTAGATGACAGCGCGGCCCCAATCGTCAGTGCGACCCCACCTGTCAGCCAACCATCGACATGTGCTTCTTCCTCCTTGAGTCCGTACATGCACACCACTGCTGCTATCTTCGCCCTGGATACAGATAGTCCAAATCTATATATACGGATCTCGACAGTCGTGTCCACGCCGGTGAGCCCCAACCTGATTTTTTTGGTAGCGTTGATCAAAACTCAATTCCTTACAACCTTAGCATCACCTAGATGTCATGAAGCCGAAACCAAGCACACCGACCACTTCCATGGCCCCTAGACCGCTGGCACTGTGCACCTCCACCAGCCAAGCCAGCCAACGTGGATAGCCACGCACAGGCCAAACCCAACCAAACCACCACCGCCTTTAGCTTCCCTATTCACTGTAAATGCTCGAACTACCCTGAGTCTAGCTGAAACCCCACCAGAGAGCCACCATGTTGTCCTATTCCGATGAGCCTCTACCACCGCCAGCCATCTCCAATACACCTCCGGCCGTGCACATGAAAAAAATGGAACCCTTAGGTCTCATTGACCCTCCCTGCACCATTGCTCACCACTGATAGCCACCATCACCGCCTAATTGGCTTCATCGTCGCTCGCCTCTCCTCGGTAACTATGGAGCATGTGCTCAAGCCAAGACGACTTTGTGCCTGGCCGGCCAAGTTGGCCCAAGCCTAGTAAGCAAGATGGGCTAAGCCTAACAGTAAAAGGCCAATAGTGTTCAAAATCAGCCCACTATTGTTCATGATCGAGGTCAACATTATGCACCATTGAAAATGACCCAAACCTATTACTGTTCATTCAACACAACCCGTTAGAAATAATGTCAAACCGTTACTATTCACCCGACCTATTACAATTTATCCAAAACCCATTAAATATATTTATACCTATTTCGACCATCTCGAGCCTGTCTAATCTATTTTGAACTCTATTTGACCTAGCCAAACACCGCTTAAACCCTATCTGCCCAAACTCTCTTTCTTTTATATCTTTTTTAAATATTTTATTGTATTTTCTTCTTAGCTTGCATTTTGCAAAAGTAGAAACTTATTTGTATTCGTTTTTTGCACTAGCATCTGAATTTGATTCATTGACCAACAGAAAAGTTATTGAAACAATTAAGGTGGATGGTGTAAACGTGAAGCCTACAAAGAAATAATCAAAGACTCTGAATAAAAAAAGGTAAGTCATATGTTTTTGATCATGCTGATCATACATATTTAATTATCAATACTTTCATTACTATTATTTATTTAAAATAATTATTTAGAATGACATGATATAGTTAAGTCCTATCTCTGAAAAGGCCACGCTTTACTTGAAGGCCATATTCACCTTGACAGTCTTAATAATAATAAACTATTGCATGACTAATCATTAGTAGATTAGACAATTAAATGTTTTACACTACTAAGTTGTTTTGGTATTTTACCAATAGATTTTAGAATGGTACTAGGGTTAAGTATGAATCTTGAAAAGTTACTAGATGATTTTACCCTAGGGTGGAGGCTTTAGTATGAATTGGTGGTAGTGCGTTTTTTGATTGGTTGTCTCACTTGTAAAAAGTCATGATTAGAATTTTATACTGAGTAAAGGACATCGAAATCTCTCAACCATAGGTTTTAACTTGTCAAATCTAGGTTAGTAGCTGCTCGATTCAATTGAATATCTACAGGGAGGGTAGCTTTTCCATTGTGGTGTAATGGCCCGCGTACAACAGGGTGGTATGGAAGTGGGACTAAAAAGTCACTTGCTATATTTCACAACGGTAGGTCCACTTAGCATTGGTTCGCAGTTTCCACACTGGCTTGTGGATTATCGTTAATGTGTGGCCATAAGCCTACCGGGTAGATGCTAGAAAGAAGAGAGTAGTGAACAAACTTGTTATGTCAACTCAATCGTACCCTATTTGATTGCTTATCTATAGCTTGATATTATGAGTCTGTGATATCTTGTGGGTAAAGTTGGAAAACTCTGTAGAGTATAATAATGATATTTGAGTATGTTGTGCTTCTGGTTAATGAAGTTGTATTTCATGGGTGATTCCAGCAACAAGACATAAGTAGAATTTGGAAGATTTTAATATAAAAATTGTGGATGACAAACCTCCTTGTTTATTAAATATTGTTTTTACTGTTGCAAAGTTCTTTACTAGTAACTTGCATCTATTTTTATTATATTATAACATGTAACTCTATCCACTTGAACTCTATACATATTAGTTATATAGACTTTCTATGTGGCTTGCTGAGTATCTAGTGTGTTACAGACACAACAAGAAGAAAGGGTACTTCAGTTTTCGTGTTAGGGTTACGACCGCACTCAAGCATTCTTGTGCAGTTTTTCTTTAGCTCTTCTAAATGTGACTTATGTTTGGGTTTGGACGTCTGTAAAACTATTGTATTTTGGCCGTTAAGTCATATTTTAATCAAGCTAATTTTTTTTAAATTGCTCGTGAGCATACATGATATTTTTTTCTGTCTGTAACTGAACTCCTAAACTATTACGGGAAACTTTTTAGCCCTATTTTAAAAATGGGATCATTACATCTAGTATAATCAATTTTGCGGAAACTTCTCGGCCTATTCTAAAAAATGGGATCGATACATCTAAATATAATCAATGGAATAATGAAATCAGCTGTTTAGATCTCTTGCTTAGATTGCGTGGGCCCATGAACATGGGACTACCTAGCCACGTGCGCCAAAAGTTCAAGCCAAGAGGACAGTTGGCGTCTCTAATCAGTCACTAGTCACAGTACAAATCACATTCTTCCTCTCTAATACAAAATTTGGATACGGGGTCCCAACCAGTAAATGGGATAATATAGTACACAAAGAGATGGGGGGTGGGGGCTGCGTTTGAAGGCGAATGAAACATTCAAGCTGGATGCATGTATGCATGGTTACATAGCTCAATACCAGACATTAGGAAGTGTTTTTGTGAAGCTTTGCTTCGATGCATACGTGATGTATACAGTGGACGTATCTAGTGCACTCAGCTATTTCGGTGCACTCATCCCCGCACCTCCCGTCTGGTTTCGACCATGTTGGTCGACCACGTTAGTCGACACAAGGAGGCGCAGGCGGCTGATAGAGGCTCGGAGGAGGAGGGGCGGGGGCTAGCGGTAGCTCGGGGGGAGGAGGCGTGGGGCGGCCGATGGCGACCCGGGGGAGGAGGCGCGGGGGCGGGCGGCGGCTAATCGGGGAGAGGAGGGGCGGGGCAGGCGGTGGCTCAGGGGAAAGAGGGGCGAAGGCGGCCGGTGGCGGATTAGGGGGAGGAGGGGCGGAGCGGCCGACGGGTCTAGAGAGAGGAGAGGCGATGTGCAAATCCAACGCGAGTGATAGGCGAGTTTTTGTGAAAAGTGACACGTTGTTATGTGATGTCAGATAAATATTGGACGACTGACATGATTTGAGTGCATAAGTACACCGGGATGGCTGAGTACGCTGGATACGTTGCCATATTATTAGACCATGTGACTGGTTGTAAATAAAGTGATGATGAATAATTGACTTTTGGATTATTTTGGATCTTGTGTTTGTGAAAGTTTTCGTCGATCGTAGTCAAAGGTTTCAAGTTCAAGTGGTTTTTGTCTTCTCCGAGTGTTTCGATTGACTCTGAGTAGTTTTGAGTTGTAAAGAAGAAGCTAATCAGACCAGTCCAATCAGCGAAGAAGTTTATACCGTCTGATCTTCACCTAAGTCGTTTTGATGGTCCGATCAGCGTCGGAATGTTCAGACCAGTCCGAACACCAACTTGTTGGAAATATGCCCTAGAGGCAATCATAAAGATGATGATATTTCGTTGTATCCATGATTTAATAAATGTTCCTTGAATATTGCCTTTGTGTTGATTAACAAGTATGTGACTTGTTTGTGAAACTCTTTACTTGTATGGTTATTCTAAAGTTGTCCCTGGTCGAAGTTCATGTGTGGACACACGTGAATAATGGATTAGCACATGTATCGGTTGATGACCATGTTTCACAGGTCATAGACATGGAGATGTCAAACCAATAATGTGGACACATGTTTAGAACATGGGGTTGGACCGACCCAACATGAGACATAACAATTATACTTATGGTTCTCTCTACACAATGTGTACGCCTTGTCTTTAGACACGAGATTGTCGCATGTACTTGAGATGTGAATCGACCTACTTAGGGGCTATCAAACGCTACTCGTGAATCGGGTAGTTATAAAGGTAGCTTTGGTTTTGTCATGAAGCATGTCTGCGAGGCATGGTCACGAGATGGGATTTGCCCCTCTCTACGAGAGAGATATCTCTTGGCCTCGAGTGATCGGATCCGAAATGCATGGCCATGCTACTTAAGGTTAAGAGTTAACCTAGTAAGGGATTCGGATCACAGATCGAGAAAGAGTGGTCACTTGGAGCTCACCAAATATCGTGAGGCAAAGGGATTGGCATGTACATAAAGTTGTGATGGTTCGTCCGATATGATCTTTGTGTATGTTTAGGAGTTGGCACGTCTTGCCGAGGCCGCTACCAACTATTGACCAAGTATGTGTACTCGCGTCATGTCTAAACATACGTGAACCTATAGGGTCACACTCTTAGGGTGAAGCCTAATTCGGATTGGATCCGAATTAGATCGGGCATTGAGTCCTAATGGGCCTCTATTCGTAGAAGCCCATTGTAAGGACGCCTATAAAAGGAGGGCAAGGGGCACAGGATTAAGGGATGAGTTTTTGTGACTTCTCAAACCCCGCCGCCACCCTCCCACGCCTGTCGCCGCGCGGATCCGTAGTCCGGCGTGCGTCGCTTCCTCCCGCGCGTGTGGATACCGTGGAGGCGCCGCATCCGTAGCGTTTGGACGAACCGCAAGAGAGGAGTCAGACGTTGGACGCCGCGACGAGGACGAGGAAGTAGTACGACTACTCGCCCGACGTCGTCGCATCGACGTAGTACGACTACTCTACCCCGACGTGCTACATCAATTCCGCACCTGCGCGTCTAGTGGTAATTCCGTGATCTATAACTGCAGTGATCTTGGTTTACGGGTAAAATTTTTATTAATTTGCGCTAGCGTAGCCTACCCGTAGCCCTACACAACTCGCGCGATCGGAGTAGTCCGAAGAGTTACTTGCTTTTCAACTGTTGATTTTTGATTGGGTGGATCAGCTGGTTGTGGCTGTTTGGACCAGTTCGAAAGATAAAGTGCTACTGTAGCAGACGAAGGTTATGACTGCTACTTGTGGTCATATGCGCAAGCAGTCAAAGTTGTCTAGGAGCAAGTGGTTGAAGTCGACATCTGTAGATGAAGACATAGTTGTGTCGAAACCAACATCAATGCGGTCGTAAATGACTACAACTTCTGAGTGGTCGTATTCAACATCTAGTAAGCATTCGAGCAGGTTCGGACCAGTCCGAGTGGTTTCAATCGGATCTAAGGAGGATCGAACTGTGTTCGAGTAGCATTAGGGCATCGGACGACATTCAAGTGGATGTCACGCGAGGTGGTCGGGCTCATGCTGGATCATGTGGAGATCGAAGATGGATGATGCGTAGAGGCGTGGAGATGGTTACGGTCGGTGACGATGATGACCAGGACTAGGAGGAGGTAATCTGAGGTCCAGGCGGTCGAGAATGTCACGAGATGATCGAGCTCACGCTAGAGCACGTGATGATACGTGGAGAAGCTACAGGAGGTGTGGTCCTAGAGGCTTTGTCACGTGTTGAGTTAGGAGTTATGGATGGAGTTCATAACTTAGAAGAGATAGTGTTTGGTTAAAACTCATGTTCAGAAGGATTTCGGGTCTCTTGATTTTTGGAAGAGATTAGATGTTGTGTTCGTGTTTGGGTCGGACACGGTTTGAACGTTAGTGTATAAAAATAGGGAGAGGCTAAAGGCTAATGTGTGGGTTTTTAGAGGGCTTTCGTCGAGAGAGATTTTAGGGGTGCCATGAGGACACTTTGTAACCACATCCATGGTACAAAAATAATAGATCAGATCTATTCCAAGAAAAGTTTGCTGGCTTCGGCGACGTATTTTCTGTGCATCGTTTTTCTTTTGTCTCAGGTGTGTACTCGTTCGAGCGATCGAACGTTCGAGCAGCTGAAGTTTTCGAGCAGAGGGAGATTACAACTACATGCGTCGGCGGTCGTGGCGAGCGATTGAAGGGAACGGTCGAACGATCGAAGCGTTCATCGAGAACGTGTGAACGAACCAATATCTTGCGGAGTTGCGGGTGTAGCCTAAATCCGATAATTTAGATTATTTTTTTTCTACTTTTAGTTTTGATTTCAAATATCAAAAAACAGAGATAATTATTCATCCATATTATGCCATACGATCCTATACATATATACATGCCTCCCAAGTGGGGCAAAGTTACCCACGGCCACTGCACTGCACCATCGATCGAAAGGCACCGGCCAGTGGCCAACTCCACATGATGGGTGGAGGAAAGACAACCCCACTTTGTTCAGGCCACTAGCAGCTAAAAATCATGTGAATCTGTGCTTCTGCCCTGTCCCTTCTCTTTTCCCACAGAGAAAGAATCAAATATCTGGGCAGTTAAAATCTAGCACAGTCACAGATATATAAATAGCCTTCTCTTTCAATAAATGTATTTGGCATAAGTATTCTGCTACAACATTTGGAAATTCAGACTTACAAGCCTAGCCACCAATGACCCACCATGGCAAAAATATGTCAGGCAGGAGTAGTAGAAAGGGTGCACACTTGTACATGGATGAACAGATATTTCTGCACATAAACCTTTAGAAACAGTGAACAACAAGCGGAAGAGAATCCACCGGTCAGTGGGCATCATTACCAGCAAGATCACCACAATAATTTGTTGGCACGCTGCCTGCCAGGACTATAACTTGGCCTCTGCGATGTAAATGTCGGCGGTCAAGAGTCAAGGCCTGTCAGGTACGGCCTAATCGAGGCTGCAACCTGCCACATGCACCCAGCTCAGACAGCTGCTGTGTCTGTGTGCGCGCGTACACCGTTTAGAGGCGTTCCTATAGACTTATCCGGGTGATTTATGATATAGATCTTTTGATTAAAAATAAATAGATAATTAAAAAATATTTTTTTAAAAAAGAAAGTAAATGATACAAAAGTAAGAGAGATATATACATAAAATAGTAGCAAGAGGAATAAGATATGTGATGTGTCCGTAACCCCCTGCCTTATCTTTAAAGTGAGACATGAGCGATAGAAAAGGAGAAGCCATTTCAAGAAGCCAAATGTTCATATCGACTTCTGACTTATCTAAGTAGAAGCTAGACACAGAAGCCAATAATAATATGTGCTTAGCCTCTCGTCAAAATTGCTCTGTCTTTTGGCTTTTGGTTGATGACTGTTAGCTTTTTTTGGAGTATACAATTAAACGAAAATAAATAAAAAAATAGGAAAAATAAAAAGGTATTATATCTCTATAGATAATGCAAAGAAAAAAAAGAAAAAAAGTGAAAAAAAACTACATTAAAAAGTTAATCATGTTTGATGCGGTTTTTAGATTTTGTTACAGTACCTAACTTTTAAATAGAGTATTTTTTCAAGACGGTATCTACAAGTTAATTGTAATACACATTAAAAACTCAATAGCTGTACCAGTCAAAATCCTAAGCGAGTATCTCTTTTCGTAAACTCTATCATGAACAACCAAAATTCAAAAATTTTAACTAAAAATTATAAATTATATCCATAAAGAACAGCCCCTTAATTTTTTTCCGCTTCCCAGTTTAGGATTACGAGCTTGTTCTTGTTGCATAAGCCTCCGTGAGCGGCAACAGGGGGCAGCCATGCGCGCGGCGTCAGGCCACCAGTAACACTTTTGCAGAAAGATAGCGCGGTAGTGCACTCTTCCAGCCCAAGGGCCCATTGCAACAGCTGTCAATGAACCCCAGCGCTTGCATGCCGTCGCCAAGGAATCCTATGCTGGCTAGGCGGTCGAGTTGGTGCGGCGCCGCAAAGAAACACGGGAGCAAAGGGTGAACGCACTGCTATAAAAATGATCATCATTATCATAGGTAATTTTTAAATTATTTAAATTTATATATCTATGATAACAGATGATTATTACAGACGATTTTCAAACCGTTTGTGATAAGTTGCAACACAGACATTCTTGTTTTTTCAATAAAACCGTGTGTGATATATCAAATATTAGAAACGGTTCTTAAACATAGCTGTCTATGATATGTCAGATATCACAGACAGCTAATACTAAAAACCATATGTGATATTACAAATATTACGGACGGTTCTTAAATATAGCCTTCTGTGATATCTCACATATCACAAACGGTTAATACCAAAAACCGTGTGTGATATATCATATATTAAGACGGTTTGTTGTTACAAACTGTCCGTGATAGCTATTTTAATAGCTAAATTATTTCCTATTTTTCAGCTAGCCTCAGGAAATATTAGCCATGTCCTCTGAAAACAAGCAAACAGATAACATATAGCACATGATAATCATTACACGGATCTCACAAATGAATTAAACAAGTGAAGGAAATACAACTAAATGAATTGTTTGATTAAGCACAATTGAGTTATTATAATTATATCAAATGTTTGAATATCTAATCATCATTGTCGGCGTGGAAATTTCCATTCTTATGTATGACCCCCACCAAGAATTCAGAGAGCTATCATGAAACTTCGGCGAGTTTGTCAAGATTGAATACACTTTCGTCGAATTCCATGCGTTGTCGCTAATAGTGTTAAAGTCATTAACGCGTGCGCGTGCACACACACACACACATATTGATAATCATAAAATATTTATTGGCAGGTTCACGTCTAAGATTTCCTGTATATGGCGGCAAACGTAGAATCCACATATATTGTTCTGTAGCTACTGGTGGTACTGCAAAAATAGAATTACATATATAGGTATTGTCAGTTTTGGAGGCACTATTACAAAGTGTGATATAGCATGATTGTTGTGTTGTAACGGGTACCGAAAAGCGCGTCCTGTGTCGCAGTGTGGCGCTGGATTCCTTATGTCTCCCTCCCTGGGCAACGTAAGTGCAAACGACTTACGTGATTCCAAAAATTTAGCCTCGGTCATTGCAAACGAAAGGAAGACTATAATAGAATTATGTATGGAGGAAATGAGTTTACCTGTCAATTCTTTGTTGCACACGGGTAAAGTCATAATTATTCCTAAGTAAGGAATTAAGGTATATTATCTTGCTCCACTTTGGTACAGTCATAATCATAATCTAGTGAGACCTAATCATGTGTGTCGCCATAGTGATTAATCTTAAGTTCATGTTGCGTATAAGGTATAAATGAAACTTGTATGGTAACTAGTGAAACACTTACCCCTGATTGAATGGTGCTAGGATGTACTCATTGTTAGTGTGAGCAAGGAATCCCATCGTTATGTATTCTTCGACAAAGTATACATTTACATTGATGGATTGCTCAAAGATCAAGTGTGGGTCGATGAAACCCACTAGTTGTCGGTGTCGCCGGACTCGTTGCATCATAGATCTATACATAAGCAATGAGTTATGATATTTATCGGTATTACATGAATGTAGAACTTCATTGTACAATACACTTACAGTGTTCAGTATCGTAGAATTGAGGCGTCGAGTTCGTCGAGGTTGAATAGTAAAAATAAATCTTCAAATGTCACAACGATGTAGCCCGAGTCGAGGAGGAAATGTACCTCCGTGTATCCCACGGTGAATCCACTTTGCTGGTTTGGCTTCTTGTTCGACATCTGCATGTACCAGGTATGCAAGGACCTGCAAGCAGTCCAAAACTGGGTAATTGTGATTCAGGGACCAACGACAGTCCAAGTTGGTAATTTCAGGATTTGAGAGGTGGCTTAGTCTTATTTGGTTGGGCGTTAGCACCTCGCTTATGATATATCTTTGGTATCATCTCCACGGGAGCCGATACGATGGATTTGTGAAGCGGAGCTTGAGCTGGGGTCATAAAGAGTGGGGGTTCTATTTGACAGGCATGGTCGTGTGGAGATCGCGGCATAGAAGGGTTTAGGGTAATGTTCCTCTTAGGCTATTAGACAAATGTGTGGATGACATCCCCTAGTGTCATGATTTCTCCATTCAAACGCTTCTCCGGCGGGATGGCCCTGAAAATGTCATTAATCCTATCTATCTGGACATTCGCAAAATTGATCCCTAGCTGGGCACCTGCACCAATGTCGCTAGCAGGCATAGATACACCAACCCCCGCTCAGCGATAACGGCAATGGAGCTAACAACCCTGATTCTGAGGATACACGACATGTCATCCTACATAACAATATACGATGAGCTAAGACGTCCACCAGGTCTATCTATGTAGCATTCTAGATATGTACATACCTGGATGTCGTTGATAGGTAAGTGGGCGTCGCTATGCTCAAAAAGTGGCATGGACGCACAGCTACTCTGACATTGAGGGGGACTGGGTACCACAATAACAGGGGTGGCTTACGACTGGTTACAGACTTCTCTCAGTTCTTCCCTCAATGCATCGATCTCTCCTCGAAGTGAGGCAGTTATGTTCCCACGTTTTGCCTCAAAGTCCCATTTCATGCATTCTTCGTGCTCGATCTTGGATCTCTACCTACTCCTATGTGCCTTGGAGTCATTTAGGAATCCGTACCTCCAAAATATGTAAACTCCTAGGCCTCACGTGCGACCTGAATGCTCCTTGTTTCCCTTGGCCATGAAAGGTATATCCTTTTCCCTGACTGCTTCGAAGGAGCCTTCAAAAGATTCGGTAGTCAATATTTGCTGTAAGAGGCAATCATGTTATTTTAGACTCACCGCATCGACTAAGCACTCCAAGTGATGGCAATTTTCTTGGAGACATGCAACGTTGTTGTGGAGGACCACGTCGATGGCGAGGTTAGCTCGTCGGAAGCGGGAGACTAACCGGAAGAAGTGGCGGAGGAGGATGTCAAGACAGCGGAAGGTGACCTTCAACTGTTTTGGTAAATCCTGAGACATAGGAGGGAAGACACTGTTGGCACAGTATCCTTCCGCAACATTCGCCAGCGTACGACCGGCGAGATGCTCGTCCAGGATAGCCAAGTTGGCCATTAATGCCGGCGATAAGGAAGAATAGTGAGCCATTTATTTGTGCTTGAGAGACAAGGAAGACAACAAAGATAGCCGGCCGGCGAGGTGCTCGTACAGGATTAATCTCCGGTGGCAGACGATCATTTTTGTATAACAAAGAATACATCTGGCTCATGAGACGAAGAGACGCATCTGGGAGCCGAAACAATCGAAGGCACACATCGGGGAGAGGAAACATATCACAGACGGTTTCAACCATAAGTCGTTTGGGATACACAACTACCACAGACGTTTTATATTAATGACTATCTGTGAACTACCACATACAATTCAAATTAAAAACCTTCTATGATATCTGCAATTATCACAGACTGTTCGTATTAATAATCATCTGTGAAAGAGCTGTCTGTGGTAGTAGGGTATCGCAGACAATATACAGGTCATGCTCGTAAAATCATCTGCGATAATTATAATACAGACGGTTTAAAAATCTGTTTATGATGAGACATTCAATATAGCCTTTTTTTTATAGTAGTAACGGTGCGGAGCTAGCCGTGCAATGGCACGGCACAGCCGTGGAGAGACGCATGGAAGACATAGCTTGAAGACAAAACGTTCGCTTCTGGCTAGCTCCACTTCTGTAATCTGTGTGGGCGTTTTCGAGCCGTCCTCCTTGAAGCACGCAACCGTGGTTGAGAGAGCGATCAGCACAAGGCAAGTCACCATCGATCGAACCAAGTGCGCCATAAACACCAACCCCAACCTTAAAGCGCCCGGCTTTAGGAAAAGACCTTGTAACCTACTAGCCAAGCCCGGCACAGTGCCCCGCCCCGCCGCGTTGCCGACGAGACGGCGGGCCATGCGCGCGCTTGCCTGCGCACGTCGATCGCACAGTTATCGCAGCGTGCCTTTTCTCCTCTATTTAATCACTCGTGTTTTCGTCATGCTTTATCGCCCCGTGAGCAATTAATAGGCATGTTTCTTTTTTATCTTCGATTTATCGGTTTTAACTATAGTTTATAAATTTTAAATTATTCATAAGAGAGACTCTTCTTTTGGACTTATGGCTTATGGTACTACAGTAATTAACTTTCAAATGGAGTGTTTTTTAAAGATGAGGTATATAAATCAATTGTAGTAGATGTTGTCCGACTTTATCTATCTTTGCTAAAAATTACACGTGAGTATCACTCTCTCCACACTCTATCGCAAACAGCCAAAATTTAAAAATTTAAACCAAAAACTATAAACCACAGTCTAAAAAATCTACATAGAGAGTACGGAGTAACAAAAACTTATGTACAGTTTTGATTAATATAAATAAAATCGTTATAGTATATACTACAATCAATCTGTACATCTTATTTTAAAAATATTTTATTTAAAAACTAGTTGGAAAGAGCAGATCACCCATAACTGAGATCGAGATGGCACAAGACGTTTGGAAAACAAGACCGTAATGCATTGCGGCTCCTTTAATTTTGGGTTAGTTCGGCGTACGTCCCAGCCTTGCGTGATTCAATCGGACCACCGATGACACGTCGCTGTCGAGTCTAGTTGCCCCGTTAAGCTGGGAGTGTCGCCTTGCGCTTAAAGACGGTTAGGGCCGTTTTGACCCATTGGTGTACGATCAATGTCCTTGGGACACTCAGAACTGAGTGTTGCTCGCTTGGCTTGCCCCAGTTTGACTCCGTCGCACCGCGTACTTATTAATAATATATATACACACACGTATATTAATTGGAGCAGTATATTCCCCTGTTCTGAAGATCCTGCGGTCTTCGATTATTTTTCTAGTATGTAGAAGATACACACATATGTGTGCATGCGGTGTACCTGACGTGTGTATTCCTTGTATCTCTAAAAAAATAACCTTGGAAAACTCTGCCTATTAGGAGCTCACATAGTAGGACTGTAAATAAGCCGAGTTTGAGAAAATTTGGCCTCTCAACCTCGAATTTAGTAGAAACTCGAACCGAGTTCGAGTAACTCTGAGTTGGGATCCAAACCCAGGGGCGAAGCTAGAGCACGAAGGACCCGAGTGCACACATAACACTTAAATGACTTCAATATACACTGTAATAATAATCTAACATATACAATGACAAAGTAGTATTAGTAAAAATACTTACCAAAATGAAGAATCTCGATGCATGGATTATTAAATGTTAATAAATAAATGGCAACAAAATATTTAAGGTCCACATGCTGAAGTACATCATTAAATTTTCCAAGACAATGACCTATCAATAAAGGTGTTAATTAGATGATTCAATATTCTTCAAAGGTTGTATATTTATATTGATGAACAAAAAATGATGAAAAATTTGAAAGCAATTCCTTACCTCCTACTCCTAGTATTTGCGTTTTGCCATTTTCTTGAAACGATCCACTACAACCTTATTTGTAACTTCCATCATTTTCTCTTTCTCCACATAACAAATGAGACTATTACTCATGTACTGATCACCCATACGGTTGCGCAAATTTGTTTTCACAACTTTCATGGCTGAGAAGATTCTCTCAACTGTAGCAGTAGCAACGAGCAATACAAGTACTAGCTTCAAAAGTTGATAAACCAAATGATAGGTAAGATGTTTTCTTGTCTCTACCATTTTTTGAGAAAGCTCAACAATTGTTTGAATGTTGACAAATCTATCATCTTCTCGCACATCAACAATATAAAGACAAAGCTGAGTGTTAAGTTCCCTCAATTCCACCGAATCAAAATCACTTGGATATAATTTAGCTAGGCATTCTTAAAAATCTTAATTAAATGTTCATGTGCTCTTGTTCAAAAATCAATGAACAACTAATTAGACATCCATAGACCATAAACTTACTTGACATGATTTTTATAAGCTTGTTCAATTTCTTGAATGTTTCTCCAGTTCTCCTTTAGCCCATGCCCATCACTCAATTTTCAAAAGAAAAACGCCAAACCCCAATTCCAAACCCTAACTGGTTAACCCTACAATTTAATTTAGCAGAGGAGAGGTAGTCAAGAAATTGAATTAGAATCACAACCTCAATCGCTTCAGAGAAATCAATTTACACCCAAAAAAATCGTGAAGAAATCAATTGTGTACTATCGTGTGCAGTGGCCAGCAAGAATACGAGCGAGGATAACTGACGAGCTGAGATTATTGACTCCATCGACGGCGATTCCGGCGAGGAGGCAAACGATTCCGATGGCCGGCTGCCAGCAAGGACTTGTATGTTCTGCTTTTTGAGCGCGGGGGGAGCTGGGCGGAGTGCGGCTGAGAGCTGGGCGACGTTTCGTTTCCTCGCTGAAAGCAGGAAGAGAGAAAGGGAATAGTCACGTCTCTGCCGTCCGCTCGTCTGCCTGGTTGTTGGTTGGGCCAGCATCAAATGTGAGTACGTCTGTACGTGGCTGCTGTAAGCCTGTTGGGCCATATGTTCCATGCGTTATGCGTATATGGGCTAGCTGCTGGCCGGGTGGTGCACGTACTGAGCTCTAAGGGAGTGCACAAACGGTGAAACTTAATTGCTAATTACTTAAAATTATTTTTTTCCCTGGTGCCGGTGCACTCGGCAAGCACAACTTGGCTTCGCCCCTGTCCAAGCCTGAATCTGGATTTGAACTCGGTTTGACCTAAGCTCGAAGGTTCGAGTTCGGCTTAGGTAAACTCTTTTGCTTCCGTTTTGATTGCAGTACGTTTTCTCAGAAGTAGATCTAGGCGCGCTTATGGGAAGGCAATTAGCCGTAGTATTGACAGCCCTTAGTCTGTACCCTATGAACCAATCAGATTTGATAAATCAAGGATTCAAGGTCGTCTTGAACAAAATTTAACACAAACAACTTTGCAAAACGAAAAAAAAATCTTGGCAAGTACGGGTGAACCTAAATCAAGGGGGGGAAAATGTTTGGGCCAACTGAGTGCGAGCATATTGGGCTTCTTCAGAAGTTGAAACAGGATTAGTCTGGTAATAGGTTTGGATACAATTTTCATTCATAAAACTGACCCTCTCTGAGACCTTTCGATGGATGGATCTACCTTAAGTGCTGTGGGCCTTGATTGGACAGCTTGCTTCGCTATTTCAGGTTTCCTTTTACTTCATTGTTTAAATTGTGTAAAAGATATTAAGGTCCGTTCAAAACGATTTTTGCTGATGATTTTTGGTTGTGACTGTTGGTTTCTGGATGAATTAGCACTGTAGTGACCATTAAGTTTTGGCTGAGGCATTCAATTAAGCGAAAATGAAAAAAAGAGAGAAAAACAGTTATATCTCCATGGGCAATAAAAAAGTGAAAAAATCATGCTAAAAAGATAACGTGTTTACAAAGCTAAAAGTCCGAAGCCGACAATTAGTTTAAACGAAAGGATGAGAATTTCCCTCAAGGGCCTGTTCGGACAGGAGATCCAAGAACTTCCCCCTCTCTCTCTCTCTCTCTCTCTCTCTCTCTCTATATATATATATATATATATATATATATATATATATATATATATATATATATATATAGGACGAGTGTTTCATGCACCATGGTGCCTAGGCACCAATATCAATACCCGTTGATTTGCTTCGAGATTATAACGCTTGATGTGGGTATCTTCATATACCCATAAAAAGTATATTTGAGATGTCAAACTCAGAAAAATTTAAATTCAACTTCAGTTTAATTAGTTTGAACTATTTTTATGGTATATACTCATCTGTAGTTGCATTGAACTCAAAAGTAGTTCAAACTAATTTGAACTGAGTTCAAAACTTACTTACCATAAATATATCAATAGTATAAAACATTTTCATACCCAAACTCAAAAAATTATCAATCATACACGTGTATCGGATGTTGGTGCCTAGGCACCATGGTGCCTTATGTAATTTTTCTATATATATATATATATATATATATATATATATATATATATATATATATATATATATATATATATATATATATATATATATATATATATATATATATATATATATAGTAAAAGTATTGAGTGCTATTAGGTGCCTGGACTCCTCAATGGTGTGTCGTCCGATCGCACGCACATTCAAATGGGAAAAGTTGATTAACGGGTTGGAGATGCTAGACCCGTTGCTTGAGCAAATTAGGAAGTCACTCGGTCACGACTTTTTTGTCCCCAAATCGCGTATTTCCCCCGGTCTCACATCTGCCTCTTTCCCCAAATCGCGTCTCCCCGGTCTCGCATCTTTCCCAATCGCGCGGCCGCTTCACCGAGGCCACCTCGCGAGAATCGCTCGCGCGTGTGCGCGGCGATGGCGTCGTCGCGAGCGAACCTCGACACGATGCAGCTCGTGACGCCTCTTTCCCCAAATCCACGCATTGCTTCACCGGGCGGATCCATGAAGAGGAGGCGATGGCGATCAACTCGCCGCCGAGTTCTTCGGGATCTTCCGTGCTCGTGCGATCTTCCACCCGCGGTCGCTCGGCTCGGCCGACGCCGCGCGGCGCGCGGCGCGGCGCACCACAATACCCTGCCGCTCCACGGTAGCCGCAGGCGGCGCCTCGCCGTCTCGGCCTCCGCCACCAAGGAAACTAGCGGCGAGCCCGAGCAGTTCTACTTCAACTTCATCGGGTTCCCCTTCCCGCTCGGCCCCTTCCTCAACAGGCGCACCACCCGCACCGAGGTTGGTAATCGCCGCGAATCGCCTCGTTGCGCTACGCCTTGCCGCGCAAAAATTCCTCATTTTCTTTCTCTCGTCGCCGTGCGTCGTTGAACGACCGAATCAGGCCGTGAAGGGCAGCGTATTGCACACCATGATCAAGCCAACATTAATTGTTAAGTTAAGACCCAATTATACTGATTGAAGAGTAACCATGGTTACTGAATGTAATTTCAGTTGTAGTTTTTTCTTGCGAAATGGGGAATATGCAACTAAAGAAAAGGGTATATCATACACAGTAAACGTTTATTCCTACTTATTTAGGATTCTAATTTGATTGAATGCTAGTTTACATTGTTACGAATGCTGCACCTTTTGCCAATTCATATTTGTATTATCAACCAAGCATATACTCCTGTAATACTTAGGCTGCATATAATGAGGTTTTCATATACTACTCTACTTTGCTGGGCTAAGTAGCTCTTACCTCACATATAAAACTCTGGAGTGACTAGTCAATCCAAAAATATTCGAATAGGCACTACTTAACTTTCTTAAAATTGCTATTGCTAGAATTATCTGTTGGACAATTCTCTTTAGGAAAAGAGTACATGCAGTAAAAAAAAGCATACTTATAAAGTAGAACCAACCTTATTTGGCTCTAGATTTATCTTTGGAAATGGATAGCTGCTCAATTTTCCAGTTTATATAGCCATCTCTTTAACATGCAGTATTTACTATAAATAGATTATACTCTGCTTCATTAAATTTAGTTTTATACTGGAAATTTAGTTCATGGATGACTTTATATGTAGATACGTGCTATTGCCTCAGACATTTGGTGGGACCCTGAATTCTTTCGTGTCCAGTTCACCGGTGGTGCAATCAAATATGATGTTTCCAAGTGCGAAATAGTAAGTCATTTCACGTTGCACATAGTAAAGCTATTCATTAACATATATGGACAATGACTCATTTCTAACTTTATGTAGATTTTTGTCCTATTATGTGATATGAACCATCGGTCATGCTTTGCATTTAACTTACGTAGCGATTGGTGCACATACTCGATTCAAACAAGACTGGAAAAGGTGAAGACATAGATATGGCAAGAATCACGTTTGGATTCGTCCCATACTATTCAAAGTGCAAAGAATGCATGACACTATTCTTGATGATTGG